>VMDO01015951.1:0-49418 GCA_007922755.1 Pedetes capensis
AAGCTAAGCAGGGTCGGGCCTGGTTAGTACCTGGATGGGAGACCGCCTGGGAACACCAGAAGCTGTAGGCTTGGGAGAAGGACCTGGCAACCCCCTCCCAAAAATCAATCTGCCATTGAAAACCCTATGAACAGCAGAGAAGCACTGACAATCGTGTTTCCCCTGTTGTACAGAGGGTCGCTATGAGTCGGATACCGACCCGACGGCACCTAACAACAACAACAACAATTTGATTATATATGCATAACACATACAATTTTCCTTTGGTCAAGCAGTAAGACCATGCTGAGTTTCCTCAACAAATAAGACTTGACACCTGTAAACAAAGACACAAACACACCCCACAAAAGCACTACATTTAAAATGGCAAGAGATTGCTGAGAAAATGAAATGGATAGAGAGGTATGCCATTTTTGGGGAATTAGAAAGGCCATACTCAAAGGGCCAGTTTTCTTCAAATTTCACTCAAGTTCCTGAGATTATAGGTGTGAGCCACCACAGCCAGCTCAAGAGAAAGAATCTGTAACAGCAGAACAACCTTAAGAAAACAATTTCAGGAAACTTGCACCCCCACACTTCAAGACTCAGTCAAAAGCTCCACCAGTCAAGACTGCATTGCACTGAGCCCAGTGTGGTGGGGTACATCTGTAATCCTAATACCCAGAAGGCTGAGGCAGGAAGACCGCAAGCTCAAAGCCACCCTGGGCTACACAGAGACACTCTGACAAAGGAAGGAGGGAGGGAGAGTGGGAGGGAGGGTGGGAGAGAGGGAAGGAGGACAGGAGGGTTGGTTCGGCATAACATAGTTATGTTATCAGTGGGATCAGACAAGCTCCAGATAGAGACCACCACACATACATTAGATTTACTTGGCAATGACAAGGGCAGGCAAAGCTATTCAAAAGGAGCAACTTCTCCAAAATACTAACACTCAATCAACACTGGGGAAGGGGGTGAACCTCAACCCTAGCCTAATCCTAGCCTCAGATCACACGCAAGATGGATCATAAATCTTATAGGTGAAAGATTAAAATATAAAGCTTCAGAAAGAAAATGTGAGGAAATAAATTTGCAATCATGAAAAGAGATTTAAAGCACAGAAACCACTATCATAAAAAAATGATAAACCGGATTTCATCAAAATCAAGTATTTTTACTTATTAAACAAATCATTAAGAGTATTTTTAAAAAGTCAAAGTAAAAGCCTATGAAAGTTCACCCCACCATACAGGAAGGGAAGTGACTCAAACTGTCAGAGTCAACTTTTTGAACTCTGAAAACTAACCAAAGGCTTACAGCAACTCAGGGAATGTTCAGTTGAGAAAATCAGCTGAGAACAGGGAGCTTTGCTGCATTAGCTCAGTTGGTAGAGCACTGCTCCACCCTCTCTGAGGACCCGGGTTTGATCCCCAGCACCACAAAGATGAAATGGCAGTCCATTCCCAAAGTAATCCCAAAACAATCAGCCATTGAAAACCCTATGAGGATCGCTGTGAGTCGGACCCGACTCACTGGCACCTAACAACAACAATAACCAGTCCCAGCAGCCTGGGCAGAGCTCACGGGAACCATGGAACACAGCAGTCCTTAATCCCAGGACAGAGAAGGAGAGAGAGTGAGATCGCCGCTGTTGTTAGGTGCCAATGAGTCATGTCCGACTCATAGTGACCCTTATAGGATTTTCAATGGCTGATTGTTTCAGGATTGCCACAGGAGTGGATTGCCATGTCCTTCTCCCATGTTTGGGGTGCTGGGAATCAAACTCGGGACCTCAGAGACTGCAGAGTGGCGCTCTACCAACTGAGCTAAATCCCAGCCCCCAGAGTGAGATTGGGGTCTTTCAAAACATCATTCCCAAAAGTGAGCTCCTATTTGACCTACGTGAACCACATCCTAACTGTAAGACCCCACTGAAGGCCTGTCCTACTCAACCTTACCAGACCCACCCCAGGGCTAACAGCTAGGAGCACAGAGGGGACTATTGTTGTTGTTGTTGTTAGGTGCCGTCAAGTCAGTATCCGACTCATAGCGACCCTCATAGGGTTTTCAATGGCTGAATGGCTTCGGGATTGCCTTGGGAGTGGATTGCCAGGTCCTTCTCCCATTTTTGCGGTGCTGGGAATTGAACTCGGGGCCTCAGAGACTGCAGCGCAGCACTCTACCCACTGAGCTAAATCCCAGCCCCACAGAGGGGACTAGAGGGCGTTAATAGCGCAGGTGCCTGAGGTGATGGAGCACAGTAGTGACACAAAACACGAACCAGAAGCTTACAAAGAAAAGCTGAGGAATGAGATGCACAAGGGTCAGGGAAAGCTCAGGCTGGGCCCACGCAGGGGAAGGACCTAAGAAAGCCCAGGTTCCGGCCCTTGCTTGCCAGGACTCTCTCAGAGCACAGGTAAGGGTGAATGTGGAGCCTCAACAGCCCAACTGAGCCTCGGCGGCACAACCCAGTGTGCACCAGAGCCTCAGCAAAGATGGGGAGATCTGCCAGCTTCGATCATTGCAGGAAATCCGATGTTAACTCTGAGGCTGTCCTTTGTTGAAAACAGACTCTGGTACACCATTCACATGGATCTCCCAGGCAGGCACTGGGGTCAGATGACAACTATCCGCAGATGACAGACACTTAGTGCCTGAAAATTATTACTGATAATTGAAATGTGAGGTGCGGTTTTATACCAAGAATAATACGGCCGGGCGTGGTGCCTGTGCCTACAACCCCAGGACTCCCGAGGCTGAGGCAGGAGGACTGGGAGTTTGAGGACAACGCAGCCCACACAGCAACTTCAAGGCCAGCCTGGGCTACAAAGTGAAGCTCTGCCCCCCCCCCAAAAAATAATTTTTTAAGCCAACAACCGTCAAGGAATCAGGCACAGTGGCACACACCTGTAATCCCAGTAACCCAGGAGGCAGAGGCAAGAGGATCACAAGTTCAAGATTAGAGGCAGCCTACATAAGTTAGATTCTGTCTCAAGATAAAAAATTTTAAAAGGGGGCTGGGATAAAGCTCAGTGGTCTCTGCAAAGTACGTGCAAAGCCCTGGGTTCAAAACCCCCAAAACTACAAAAAAAAAAAAAACACTATGAAGGAAACTAGGTTGTTTATGTGGCTTCTAAAATGAAGATCAAAAGACATTTAAGAAATTAAGCAGGCCAGGTGCGGTGGTGCACGCCTGTGATCCTGTGACTCTGGAGGCCGAGGCAGAAGGATCCCAGGTTCAAGGCCAAAGGCAGCTTGTGTAACTTAGTAAGGCCCTGTCACAAGATCAAAAATAAAAAATGGGGCAGGGGGTGCAGCTCGGTGGCAGAGCACTTGCAAAGTATGTGTGAAGCCCTGGGTTCAATTCCTCAGTACCGCAAAAGAAGAAAAAAAAAAGAGAGAAAAAGAAACTAACTAAAAATCTAAGATAATAACCCTTAGTGGATTACTTGCTGCTAGTGAACAGAAATTCAACAGATTTTAATATACCAATCTTATGTTCTGCGGCTTTATTGAAAGCGTTTTTACCTAAGTCTTATTCGTGTGTTCTTTAGATCTTTCTGCATACAAAATCATGTCACCTGCAAACATAGTTCTCCTCCTTCCTTCCCGTCCACCTGCACTCACTCTTTCCTCTGCAGCTCAAATCTGCCACTGAGCCTGTCTCCCGCCTTCATGGCAGGCAGTGTGCTTTCCGCCGGCGCAGGTTCTGCTGCTTTGCCTTGTATGAGTTGTTTTGACACTGTGTTCCCACCCACTGTGCCCTGCACCCTACCTCCTGCATATGAGCTGCACTTTTTAGGTTCTGGGCATATCTTCTGTTTTCATGGCAATTCTAGAAATCAGGTTCCCTGAGGGTCGCTACGAGTTAGACACGACTCAGTGGCACCTAACAACAACAACAATCCTCCTCAGGGCTTGTGGCTGTCTCCGCTAGTTTTAGTTATTTGCTTCACAACTTCTCTGAATTAATCATAATGTTTGCATCTTTGTCATGTGTAGTCACTTAATCTCTACTCAGTTTAGGCAGAAGAAACAGTAAAAACACAGTGGGAGAGCACCTCATATCCCTTATGGTGACTACAATCAAAAAGCAGATAGCAACAAGTGCTGATGAAAATGCGGAGGAACTGGAACCCTCCTACCCGGTGTCAGGAATGTAAAATGGTGCTGCTGCTATGAAAAACAGCTTGGCTGTTTCTTAAAAAAATTTAAATACAAAGTTACCACATGACCCAGCAATGCCACTCCTAGGGATATGCTCTAGAGAACTGAAAACATGTGTTCCCACAGAAACTTACACATTGATGTTCAGAGCAGCATTGGTCATAATGGCCGAAAACTGAAAATAACCCACCATCTGTCAACTGATGAATGTATAAAGCAAACATGGTGTGTCCACTCCATGGGCTGTCCCTCAGCCATAAGTAGGAATGGAGAGGAGTGGAAGATGGATGCAAGCCACAGGATGGACCCCTAAAACATCCTGCTCAGTGATGGGGGCCAGGCACGAACGCCACGCACAGTACAGTTCCACTGACATGAAATGTCCCGCACAGCCACATCAGACAGGGAAAGCAGATCAGTGGCCGCCAGGGGGTGATGGGGAGGAGGAGGGGACTGTCTTATTTCAGAGACTATGAATGTGCTCTGGAATCAGACTGCAGTTACAGTTGCACAGCCTATGAATATACTAAAAACCTATCAATATGCTAAAACTGTCCATTTTCTGGTACACAAGTTATATTTCCACAATAATTTAAAAATCAAGAAGATGAAGAGCCAAGCAGACTGGGTATAAGTATTGCCAAGACTTGTACTTAATAAAGGATTTGTCTCCAGGAGAAAGAGTTGTAAAAAAAAAATCAATAATAAAAGGAAAACACCCCAATAATACTTTGCAAAAGACACTGGGGGGATGGGGCCTGACATCCAAAGTAGACGGCACTCACACTGGCCGGGATAATTAGACGACCATTAAAAACAAACAGCCACACCAGAGTCCATTGAGAACACGGCACAAATGGGACCTCACATGTTGCAGGACAGGCCTAAGATCAGGCAGCCATGCTGGGAAAGTCTGGCAGTGTCTTGGAGGTAAACGCACACTTACTAAACGCCGAGGCAACTTCACCTCCTGGGGAGGACAGAAAGGCAAGCACCCACGAGGCGCGGACGCGAAGTCACAGCCACTCGGTTCATGAACAAGTGTCCACAAATGGGAGATGGGTGATCAGACCACGCAATCAACTGTCAAACAGCAATAAAGGAAGGACGAACCACAGATGCCCCCTAAAACGCAGCTGAGTCCAAAAGTGTGCTGGGCAAAAGCCAGGCGGGAGGAGGTGAGGCGTAGACTCGCAGGCTGTCCCTCTGAGGTCAGCCCCAGAGTCCCTCCCGGGAGTCCCTCCCTGGGGTCCTAGGGAGCAGAGCCCAGCCCTTGTGGCCTCAGCCTGGTCCCAGGCCCCAGCACGAGAAGGCAGCAATCAGAGGAGAAATGGCAGAGCCGTTCCACTTATTTACAATTCTAGAACGGTTAACAGAAACCAAAAGAGCGGCTGTGTCCTGGGGGCAGGAGCTGACTGACTGGAAGGAACGGAAGGAGCTGAGCGTTCTGCGACTGCCTGAGGAGGTGACCACAAGGTGGTGTGCGGCCAACTCCCCTTGAGTTATGTCCTCGGCTCGGTCCATCTCACTGCATGCGATTATCATCCCAATTAAAAATGTAAAAAGGAAGCTAGGAGAAGTGATGCTCGGCAGGATGGGGGGGGGATGGTTTAGGGTCAGGACTTCAAGGCTGGCCTGGGCAACACAGCGAGCTGCCATCTCAAAAAAGCAAATGCCCAGGAGTGATGGTGCACACCTGTAACCCCAGCACTCTGCAGGGTGAGGCGGAAGGATCAGGAGTTCCAGCCCAGCCTGGGCTACATAGGGAGACCCTGTTCTCAAAGCCGGGGGTGGTGGCCACGCCTGTAGTGCCAGCACCCAGGAAGCTGAGGCCAGAGGATTCCGAGTTCAAGGACAGCCTGGACTATGAAAGAGGAGGGGTGCAGGAGAGGGAGGGTAGGAGGGAGGCAGGGGGGAAGGGAGGAGGGGGAAAGGGAAAACTGCTTCTGCTAAACAGCACAAGCTCCTCCCGTGGGCCACAGGGTAACCAGAGGCAGGAGAAAGCCTGGCATCTGCCTCCCTCACCCTGGGCCATACTCCTGCTTGACTCTGCAGGTAGGCAGGTCAATCCCTCGAGGGGTGTCGGCCTGCACGCTGGTGAGCCCTGACCTCTGGCATCCCCCTTGAAGGCTGAGGGCACAGAGAGGAGTAACCCAGGCATTTTCCTGTCTACTTTTACTATAACCTCTTCCGGAACCCCAAAGTGGTGCCTGAACCTCTCCCACCTCTGTCCTCAACCTGCAGGCACCTTGGCTTCTGGGAACAGCAGAGCCTTGCAGAGAGGCCACCACAGACGAGATCACCTCCACGCAGAGGCAGACATTTCATGGGAACTAGTTTCTGCCCTCAAGCAACAAGGATTTCAATCACCTCTAGGAACAAGAACCAAGCCAGGCGTGGTCCCGGCAATCCCGGCAAGCGGGAAGTAGAGGCAGGAGGGCTGATGCAAGTTCAAGGCCGTCCTGGGCTACACAGCAGACCCCGTCTCAAAAACAAAAGAATCCGAGCTGAGGTGTGACCACCAGTCTGAGGTCTGCCCAGACTGCTTAATCACACACCCGGCTCGCCCCGGCCCGACCCTCCCTCCATTAAGGCCGGAAGTAGCTCCCGACTGTCCCAAAGCTGGGTTCAGATGCTTGGGCTCCCCATCCTGGCCACAAGGATTAAAATCCTTTCCTGCCTTTTCACCATTGCTTGTTTGCTTCTGGGGTGCAGGTGGCCAGGCCTGACATGTTGGAACCCTAGAGTCAGGCCTGTGACTGAGGGCTTGGTTACATACATGGACTTCTACAACAGTCCCGCCCAAAACGGGCAAAAGTCCTGAAAAGATGGTTCATGGAAGATGCCGTACAGACACGAAATAAACATGAGGGGTTCAACGCCATCAGCCCCCAGGGAGCTGGGGCGGGGGCCACGTGCACAGAAGACCTAAAGATGATGGAAAGCGCCCTAGGGAGCCAGCCAGAAATGCTCAGGCACTAGTGGTGGGAGGATAGGCGCGCAGTCCCTTTGTGAAAAGGTTCAGCAGGACTTACAGGGTTAACACTCACCTACCACCCAGAAGTCCCACGTGTTTGGCCGAAACAAAGGGAAACATACCTACAAGTACTTGCACACAAAACCCTCAGACACTTACTCTTAAGAGCCAAAAACCAGATTAAAAAGTTATGGTACGTCCATTAACTGTAACGAGAAAGCCCAGGTAGCTGCCACGCCAAGATAAACGCTGGGTTACAAAGTTACCGTCCGTTCACTGTGAGGAGGAGAAAACCCAGGCCAAGGCCACACCAGGACAGGTGCTGGGAAAACACTAAGCAGGAACAAACAGCCAGACCCAAAAGACGACCCGCCCCATGGTCCCATTTCTCTGAAATTCCACACCCAAGTACAAGGAAGGCCAGGCTGAGGGCAAGTGCAGCCAAGCCGTCTCTTCCCTGTGCCTGTCACATGGCTCCAAAGGCAACACAGCAACACGCCTTCTCGGAACAGGACCCTCAAAATTCCACATCCACCACACACAATGGCCAGTGCAAGGGCTCGCTCCCATTTAGCAGCACAAACGTAGTCCAGAGTCAGGGCCAGGGCAGCTCCGTAGTGACAAGTCTGCATTTTGAGCTGAAGGGGAGTCCAGCAGGGGCTGCAATCCAGGAGCCCTTCGCCTCCTTAAAAACCACAGCTCTCAGCCAGATGCAGTGGCACATACATGCCTATCATCCCAGAGACCTGGGAGGCAGAGGCAGGAGGATGGCAAGTTTGAGGCCAGAGGCAGCCTGTGTAACTTAGAGACCCAGAGCGCAAATAAAAGGTAAAAAATGGGCTGAGGTGGCAGCTCAGTGGAAGGGTGTTTGCAAAAGCATGGGTGAGGCCCTGAGTTCAACCCTCTAATACGGAGGGGCGAGAAAAAGGCCATAGCTCTGGATACAAGAAAAGAGGAACTGGTGCCCAAAGACCATTTCCTATCTAACTCTGCAGCACAGTGAAGACAACGGAAACAAGCCTGCGCTCAGCCTCCCGGGGACCCAAGCGGCGAGGAATGACGTTTACAAAGATAACCCTTTCCAAAGCAGAGTGGGGAGAAGGGCAGCCTCCCTCCCCCGCCACCCCCGTGCTCCTGAACGAACACCATGCCCCAAGGAAGCGAGAGAAAAGGCTGTCATTAATAAATTTAGTTCAACTTTCTTTTCAATGGTGCTGAAAAGTATATGCAAATCCATCCGTAATTAGGTTTAAAAATTCCATTTCATGGGATAATCAGACTTCAAAAAACTCAATTTTAGTTTTAATCAGATTTTAACAAGGATATTAAGTCCATTTCGTTTAGAAAAGGGAAAAACTGCGAATTTAACACAGAATGTATTCAAGCTTAGCCCTGGGAGATAATTAAATAAAATTAATTTGGCGAGGGTTGTCAGTGAATGGAAAGGCCGCAAACAGTGGTTCTTGTTTTTGATGGAAACAAAAGCAAGTCTCACCGTACTGACAGCCGTGGGGCTCCCCAGTCGCTGAGGGGCGCACAGGTGCAGCCTGTCTGGGAGCAGGGAGACTGACAACCCTAACCCACCTCCAGCACAGAGCAGCGGGCAGCTGGAGGAAGAGACGAGGCGAGAGGAGAGCCGGGAACACTGCCCAGGACCAGTGGGCGGGCCCAGGCCCACGGGGAGCAGCCCGGGCCTGCGCCAGTGGCATCCGCCACCCGCCCCACTGGGCAACAGAGGTGCTGCACCCCTGCTCCGAGAGCTCACCCCTCCCGGGGAGCTGCTCTCTCCCAGGCTTCCTGGGCTAAGGGGGCAACGGCCTCTGGCTCTGTGTCCCTGGCCTCACACCACGGCACTGGGGCTGCTGCGTCGACACTCCTCAGCCCTGGAGCAACCCCGGGGTGGAACCCAGGGCCTGCACGTGGCGGGCAAGCACTCCACCACCGAGCCACATCCCCAGCCTGAAAATAAAATCCTTCTGGGTACAGCCACCTCCCCAACCCTCACACCGTCCACGGTCGCCTCTGCACTAGCGCGATCGGTGGTCCTGTTTTGTCCCCAGCTGCCCTAGTTTTAGCGTGAAAACTCCCACCTCCCAGGCAAACCGTGGGGGTTGGTGGCGTCCTGTGCAACCAGGGAAGAGCTGAGTAACTGCGACAGAGACCTGAGTTTACTACCTGGCCCTTTGCTGAACAAGCTGGCCAGCAGTCACCCCAAATCCATCCCATCTCATCATAGGTACCCACTTTTGGTTACAAAAATAAATGAGAACATTCAGCCTACTGCACAGATGGCAAAAGAGAAAGCACCTTTTCTATTATCAAGCGCATGGACCCAAATGATCACACTTCCCTAACCAGCAGGTCCCTTTTTAGTGACCCCTTCTGGACTGCCTACAACACCACACCCCAGCTGCAGTAGACAAGAAAAATGCCCACACTCAAGGAGCGGGCGGCAGCACCCAGTGGCTCCCTTCCACTCTGACTTTCTCCCGAGTCAATAAGGAAAGCTTTAATTGAAAGGGAACGACTCTAACACCGACACGCTAAAACTTGTCTGGTCTCAGGGCCGGTCAATACCTGCATTTTGTAATTGCAATCCCAGCAAGAGGCAAAATATTCCCAAGACCGAAGTGCAATAAACTCCGGCAATACAGAAAAAGCAAAAACTAGACTGAGCGAGTGGGAATACAGAGAATGGCGAGTCTAAACGCCTTGCACGAAGACGTAAACACCCCTGTGGACGCAGAGGCAGGCGGGCGGCGGAGCGCTGAGAAGCCAGCCGAGGTGGAAGCTGCCCTCCTCGCCATGGGGGGACCGTCTGTTCCACGGAGCCGAAGAGGAGTTTGCACGTAATAAAAAATTAATTGCTAATCTTCTACCTCGGCCACCTCTGCCGACGACAGGATTGTGCTGCTGCCTCGGAAGTTCAATGCTTCCTCTCCTGGTGGTGGCTGCTCTCGCTCCGCTCCCAGCCTCCAGCATGGAGGAGGAAGCCCAGACCCCACGGAAAAGCAAGCCCTGACCCCGCAGGATGCACGGCTCAGGTGTAGGCAGGGGGCTGGGCGGCCTCCAGCAGGCCGGCAGCCCCTTCCTGCCAAGGTGCAGCAGAGCCGCAGGTCTGCGAGGGCCACCATCGGCCAGGGGGCTTCCTGGCACACGTGTGCGGAGCTCCACTCGGGCTAGCAGGAGGGGCTGCCCCCAGTGGAAACCTGAAGGCACCAGGAGCAGGCTCATCAGCCCGGCACCATGTGGCCAGCCAGGTGGGTGGAAGGGACTGAGGGCAGAGCCTGCCATGCTCCAGGACCAGCCAAGCAGCTGAGCAAAGGGCACAACAGACTCGCTCAGGTGACCGTGGGCCGGGCAGCCACTCTCAAAACATCCAGTGTCAGGGCTGGCCTCCCTTCGTCTGTCGAGTTGTGCAGAAGGGCACGTGAGACACTAATTAGGCACAGGTTACGTAGCGGGGCTCTGCGGCAGGGGTCCCCAGCCCCTGGCCAAAGACCATTAGCCTCTGGGGCATGTTAGGAACCAGGCTGGGGGGCCGGTGGCCCACGGGAGCCAGCGAAGCCTTATCAGCTCACGCTACCTCCTGAGGCCCGCCTCCTGCCAAATCAGCAACAACCCCACTCCCCAGCAGGCAAAAACTGACCTCCACGAAGCCACCCTGGCTGCCAAAAAGCTGGGGACCGAGGCTCCAGGGCGCCCACCAGCCTGCACAGTGTATCCCGCTGACAAGGGCAGAGCCTCTACAGAGCGGGGACTGCCTGCAGGACAAGGACACTCGGAGTTCTCCTGTAAGACACCTGTTTGGAGAGCAGAGAAGATGCCCGGCCTCTGCTCCCCCACCACCAAGTCCAGCCAGGACACAACTGGCCTCCTGAGCTGGCCCTCGTCTCGCTGCTTAGGTGTCTGCTCTCCCCGTGCGAGGACAGGGCCACCACGTGCGCTGTTCTTTCCCCAGGGCCTGTCTAAGGCAGAAACCCAAATAAATGTGCAAAGAACAAGAAAACAAGTGAGTTCCAAAACCTCGGTTCCACCAACAGGAGCTGCGGCCAGCAGGGAACTGACATTGACTAGAGAGGAGACGGGGCAGTCAGGGACGGAGCCAGCAGGACAAAAAAACACCATAGGAAGCCTGAACCCTCGGGCCGGGGCCATGCCTCGACTCTCCAATTCTCACGGCAGCCTCAGCCCTGCCCCTGCCTGCCACCGTTCTACACAACGGACAGACCGACAGACAGACCCTGCACTACCACCATACACCGGCACTCCCCAACCCCAGGGCAGGCCGCTGCACCCTGCCGGGCTGAGTCAGCCACCTAGGGGCACCCACAGCAGAGCACCGCCTGGGCAAGAGGCCTCTGCAGGAACGTCCTGCCACCCCCGTCAGAACCTTCACATGTTCCTGTTTCCAGTGGGACGAAGAACAAACTCCCCGCCAGACTCACGCCACCTCCCAGGTCGGGTCCCTGCCCGCTTCCCAGGTGTCTGCCACACCTCTTGTGCACTGCCATTAGAACCCTCTGGAACCACGGACAGATGCCAACCGAGTCTCAGCTGGCCGATGTCACCCCCTCCAGGAGACACACATGCCCTGATGTGTATTTGCTCTGACACAAAGCTGCCCCACAGCTGCAACTCCCACATCTGGCACAGGGCCTGCCACATCCTAAGCCTTGGAATTACCGTGGGAGGCTTCTGTGTCTCATCTCACGTGGACAGAAGAGGAAGGGACACGCGGCATGAGGCAGCGGGACCCAATCCTTCCTGTCGGCAGAAGCGCGAGCTCTGCCACCACCAGGCCGACAGCCGCCTTCCTCCTCCCTCCTCCCATCTCTTCCCCAGGACGCGCTGGTCCTCAGCAGGGAGGACCCCTCGCGCCCACCGCTCCAGGTGGCGAGGGCCTGGTAAGTGCGGCACCCTATCCCCCACAGAGCCCAGCAGGCCCTTCTGATTAAACCCACAAGGAAACCGCCTTTCCATCATCCTCAGCGATGCAGGTTAGTGTGACCCTCGGAGCACGGAGCAAGCTCCCGAGGATCGCTGGCTTGCTTCTGTGTTCTATAGGGTGGGCAAGCTCCCCAGGGCCTCCTGGAAGAAGGGGAGTCTGCAATCCGCCTCTCCAGGCCACAACAGGGGGGACCTGAGCCCAGACACAGGCAGGACACGGCAGGCAGCCCTAGGGAGAGCCACATCCCCAAGGCCGAAGACGCCTTGGTCGCCATGGCTCCTCTGACCGTCCACGCCTGCTGGTGAGTCCACAAAGTGACTCCAGGTGAAAGCTGGTCTCAAGACCCAGACACGCTGGACGTCGGAAGCCTGGTGCCTGGCTGCCAAGGAAGGGCAGGCAGGGGACCAGTGGGAGACAGGACCCTAGTAAGCACCTGTTGACTAAAATCACCCGACCCCGGGACGAACCTCAGCTGCCGCCTGGGGGCCACTCAGGAGCACGCTGCAGCCTCGCGGCTCAGAGCCTTTCCTCTGTTGGCTTCAGAGTCTGTCCAGCAATTTAAAAAGGGGCAGAGAAGAGCCCAGTGCCAAGCTCAGGGGAAAGAGTGCTTTCAGCGCCAAGCACAGAGTGTCTCCATGCCAGGGCCGTCTGGGTACACATGGGGGTACGCGCTGGAAAGTCCTTCTCTTCCACATTGTAGCCCCCACCGACACATGGCCTCTGGGGGCAGTAAGGCGCCACTGGGGGCAATAAGGCAGCAGCCCATCCTGCCCAGCCGGCCCAGCCCAGCCCAGCTGGAACAAAGCAGTCACCTCTTGCCCTTTCTCCCTGGGGCTGTGAACCCCACAGCAGCCCGATGAGGCTGTCAGCAGCCTGGGGCTGTCAGCAGCTGAGGCTGCCTCCCAAATCAGCCTCCCACTAGGAAGACAATGGGTGAGTAGCCCCAGGACCTTGTCCCTGCTGCCACACACTAGGGGCCCTGGGCCCCACCTCACCCTAGGACACCACACCTAACACACAAAAGCTTCCCCCACCTCGTACTCTTTGTCCCCCAATGTTCAGTCAACGCCCACCATGAGCCCAGCACCACAGCTCTGAAGACAAATGTTACCCTCAAGTCCCAAATGTCAGGATGGAAAGGGCGTCACTTAGGGAAAACCAACAGTCTCAAGGCAGAAAGCAGCCGTGGCCACCGCAAGAGAGTCAGGTGCCATCAGAGGCACCTGAGACAGGCAGGAGGCCCTGGGTGCCGCCCTCACCCCAGTGAAGGGAGGCCCACAGCTCCGGGGCCTCTGGGGCCCGGGGACCAGACAGCTCATGGAAAATGGACCAAGAGTCCAAAGGAAGGCCAGGAGAAAGGGCCACGCACCACCGGGGCCCAGGTCCTCCTCCTCTGCACCCTGAGTAAATCAGGCATGGTGGAGGACGGTGGACCAACCACCAGACCACCCACGCACCAACCCAGGCACCAACCGAGCCCCCGGACCTACACTCGGAGAGTGGGAAAACCTAAGAGCCGCGCTGGCCAGCCAGCACCCTCCTTGGAAGGAGGCCGTGCCCTCCCTCTCCGCCTCCCTGCCACTGTCCTCCTAACTGGCCTGGCACATCAGGCAGGCCAGTCCCCGGGCCTTGTCAGCTGGCCAGCCAACAAACGCTTTCAGGAAAATGCCCAGGTCAGCACTTGCAGGTTCCCGACTCCGAGTCCGGGTGACGGTCAGCAGTTTGAGATGGGCACAGCTGCCAGGCTTCAAAGGCGTCAGGCCACCTGCCTTTCCACCGCCCCACACCAAGTCCCCAGCACCCATCTTGATGCCCGGCGAGCCTCCACGCACACTGACAGGTACAACACCAGCCCGGCGGGATCTGAGACAAGGCCAGGCTCGGGCGCAGAGACAGGGCCGGCTGCCAGCCACAGAGGGGTCTTGGCCACAGGCAAGTTCTTCCCTCCGTGAAACACAGGCTTGACTACAGAGGGGCCTGACGCCCGCCCCATGCCTATTTAATGAGGCTCGCCCGCAATGAGAATTGCTAAATAAGAACTTGAAAAAGCCAAGCCGCAGAGGAGGCCGGCTCTCCTTGCCTTGCTGTGACATGCCACGAATCTCTGCCAGAGCCTCCGAAAGCACGCTACCCCAATTAGGCAACAACACGCACACCATGATTGAAGCGTACGGAGGTGCGGTTTCGAAGGGCAGTTTGGCACTAGCTGTCAGTTTCAAACGCACATCTCTTTTGAACTAAAACTTCCGTCCTTAAGAATTTATCTGACAAACACAGCCCTGCTGACTGGCAGAAAACCTGGAAACAACCCCACTGTCCCTCAACAGGGACTGGAGGAAATCAGAACCGTCCACCCCACGTCATGGAATCCACGCTGCTCCTGAAATAATTTAGTAGGGCTCTCTCTGCTGGTGCAGAAACACTGTCAGAAACTAAGCGGAAACAGTAAGTTGCAGAAAGCAGACAGTGCCCGCTTGAAAAGGAAGAGGTACACACACAGCTCTGGGTAGCTGCGCTTCTAGAAGACAGACAGGAAGCGTATCAGCCACTGCTGCAGCACTCAGCTCCACTGTCCTTGAACGTAGCCAGAATAGTGTCCCCGGCCCGGGGGGCTGAGACGCAGGGCAACATACCCCAGATGAGCTCACCTGGGGGAGGTGAGGAGCAAGACTCCACCCACCTCTCGTGTTACCCGCGGGAGTCCAGCACACACTTCTTTTGTCTTTAAACATATGACCTCACGCCCCCAAGATCTAGGCAAACTGACAGAGCTGGCCAGGGCATCAAAGGCCAACCCAGAGGGTCCAGGCTGCCCAAGGCCGTGGACAAGCTCAGGTGATGGGCTCCTTCCCAAAATGAAGGCCACTTTTAAACAGCAGCCCCCACCCTCTCCCCAGCGCAGTCCAAATCACCGCTGAGGGCTTTTTGCTCTTCCCACATCAGCTGTACCAAGGCGTATCTTCTACGCCATGTGACGTGCCCATCTAAAAGGAGCCTCGTGGGCTCTGATGTGCCTGCCCTCCTGTGCTCATGGCCGCCACTGAAGCAACGCATTCCCAGCACCCTGGGAGTCTCCCACACGCTCCCAAGCATATCCCAACCCCAACTCAAGGCATTACTGACCTGCTTTCTGTGTCTTGTTGTTGTTAGGTGCCATCGAGTCGGTATCCAACTCATAGTGACCCTTTGTACAACAGGGGAAACACTATTGTCAGTGCTTCTCCGATGTTCATAGGGTTTTCAATGGCAGATTGATTTTTGGGAGGGGGTTGCCAGGTCCTTCTCCCAAGTCTACAGCTTCTGGTGTTCCCAGGCGGTCTCCCATCCAGGTACTAACCAGGCCCGACCCTGCTTAGCTTCCGAGATCTGATGGGATCGGATGCCACAGGGCTACGGCTGCAGGCTTCTGTGTCTACGAACCGCCTTTTGCAAAATTTCAGGTAAGTGGAGTCACACACTGTGAACCGAGGCGTGACCTCTCGTTTTCATATGTGGCCACTATCTGCTCTTCACTGCTCAGTAGTATTCCACTGTGAGGCTGTACCGCAGACTGTTCTCCCCACACCCCGTACACATCTTTTGGCTATCATGAATAAAGCTTCTGTGACAGCCTCGTGCACGCCTCCATGAGGGCGTGCTTCCATTTCTTTTGGATAAACACCTAGGAGTGAATTTGCTGGGCCACACTCTAAGTGTGCAAAAAGCTGCCAAACTATTTCCGAAGCGGCTACACCATTTCCTCCTCCCAACAGCCCCGTGCACGAGATCCAGTTACTCCAGTCAAGAGGGCCGGGCTCTCACATTGGCCACTGTGCTGAGTGTGCGCGGCATTTCGCCATGTGCTGGTCAGCCTCCTGTCGCTGCAGCGGAATATCAGAGATAATCAACTTAAAAGGGAGAAGGGTCAGGCTGGCTCATGGTATCGGCCCATGTTCGGCAGGCGGCGGGCGATGCTTGGGCCTGGGACCATGCACTGAATCAAGGCAGGAGCAAAACTGCTCAAACCCAGGGGACAGCGAGAGAGACAGGAAGGGATGGAGTGCCCACAGCACCCCCTGGGCATCACGTCCTACCAGCTCCATCACCTCCTATTAGCACCACAGACCTCTGGGGGACACTTACCCAAGCCATGGTGGCGTCGGGTGCTGTCGAGTTGAGTCGGACTCACAGCAACCCTATGTACAATAGACAAAAAGCTCCCCTACACTGTGCCATGCCCAGCACTATTGTCACTGCTTCTCTGCTACTCACAGGGTTTTCAATGGTGGATTGTTTTGGGAGTGGGCTGCCGGGTCCGTCTCCCAAGCCTACAGCACCTGGTATTCCCAGGCAGTCTCCCATCCAAGAACTAACCAGTCCGACCCTGCTTAGCTTCTGCGATCAGACGGGATCGGATGCCAGGGTTGTGTAGCTGCAGATCACCCAAGCCTTAGCACTCTCCAATCTTAGCCTGTTCTCTAATGACTAATGACGCTGCCCATCTTCTCCCATAAAGAATCTGTTCAAAGTCCTCCGCCCTTCCTAATCTGGTTACCTCGTTTACTGGTAAGAATTCAGTCTGTCTTCTGGATACACATCTTTGGTCAGATACATGTTTTGCAAATATTTTCTCCCGGTCTGTGGGCTGCCTTTTCATTTTCTTTTGGGAGCAAAGGGTTTTAATTTTGATGGAGTCTAATGTAGTGAATTTTTTCATTTATAATTCATGCTGTGCGTGTCCCGAGTTCACTTTGACAAACCCTAGCCTCCAGAAGGTCTAACTTTTATGCACAGGTCAATGTCTCATTTTGAGTGAAATTCTGTGCCCAGTATGAGGTGTTAGGGCTCATAGCCTGTCTAAGCAGATATCCTGTTGAGGCACCATTTGTTGAAAAAATCATCCTTCTCCCACTGAATTACCCTGGAGCTTTTGACAAAAATCAACTGAAGTTATATCCTGGAGTTGCTTCTGAACGTCCCATCCCGTCCCACTACCTTCCTCGCCTACCCTAACACACCACCGCAGCATCTAAAGCGCCTTGCAGTGCATCCTGAACCTGGCGCAAACGCTTTTACTTCTTTTCCAGAACTGCCCTGCCTAGTCTTGGTCCTATGTGTTTCTATTGTTGTTGTTGTTGTTGTCAGGTGCCATCGAATCAGTATCTGACTCATAGCGACCCTCTGAGGCTTTTCAATGGCTGTTTTGGGATTGCCTTGGGAGTGGATTGCCAGGCCCTTCTCCCATTTTTGCGGTGCTGGGAATTGAACTCGGGGGCCTCAGAGACTGCAGTGCAGCACTCTACCAACTGAGCTAAATCCCAGCCCCGTATGTTTCTATAGGAGCTTCAGAAATTAGTTTGATTTTTACCAAAAAGCCTGAGACTGAGAGACTGGGTTGAACACGTGGATTAATTTGTGCAAACCACTACCCTGAAAACACTGAGTCTTCCAATGAAAGCCACAGTGCCCCCATAACACCGTGGAAAGCTTGGTCTGTCTCAGCTTCCTGAGGTGCAATTCCTAAAACCCTCGCAATCTCCGCAGTGACAACAGGCTTGTGCACACTAAAGCGATGGCTGGCCTGGCACCCCTGGCAGGCTTCAGGATTGGGCTGGTCACGAGAGACCACAGCCAAATCAGAGGGGTGGGACCTTCAGCCTGCTGGAGAGAGAGTGAGCTGACCACCAAGGTCCAGTCGTGTGATGGATCATGGCTACGTCACAAAGCCGCCATGAACCTCAAAGGACCGGGTTCAGAGAGCTCTTGGACAGCTGGACATTGGCGGTCCCTGCCGGTGGTGCCCAGGGAGATGCCCAGAGACACTCCACGCCACACCCCTCTTCATCTGGCTGTCCAGCCAGCCTCTGTAATAGCCTTCATGACGAGAGGGTGAGCTTACTCCAGTGTTTCCAAGCCCTGCGAGCCAATCTGGCAAATTAACCCAAGGAGAGGGTTCTGAGAGCCTCGCTCAGAGCCAGCCGGCTGGGGGTGGAGGTGACAGTCCACGCCTTGGGCCTGGCAGGTGAAGGGGGCTGGTCTTTTGGGCCTGAGCCCTTGACCTGTGGGATCCAACACAACTCCAGTGGGCGGTGTCTGAGCTTAACTGCGGGAGAGCCAGGTGGTGTCCGTGGAGAACCGCCTGCTGCATGGAAAAAACCCACATCTGGTGTTGGGGTGCGGAGCCGAGTGGGCGGCTGAGAGCAGAGGGGAGAGAGTTGGCTCCCTCCTCTCCGCTCCCTGTTTCACACATTATTAGGTCATCTGTAATTACTGTCAGCTGCATCTTACGGTTTTCAGGACACAAGTCTTAGACATGTTCTGTTAAATTTATCCCCAAGTATCTTGTGTTTTGATGCTGTTATACACTGTCTGCCCTTCCAAAATGGCTCGCTGCTAGCATACAGAAATATCTGTTTTTGTCCTCTGTCCCTGTGCTCTGTGACCCTGTTAACCTCTCTAATTAGTTCAAATAGCTTTTTATTGACACCTTGGGAATTCCCTACATGATTACCACACAGAGACAGCTTGATTTTTTCTGTTGGGTCTGCCAACCCTTCCTTCCTCTTACCTGACTGCACAGGTGAGGATGTGCAGTGTGAGTACAATGGTGAGAACACACAGCCGCGCCTGGCCCCCACGGTCAGGCAGCATCTGTGTCACCATCTACAGTGTAAACGGGGCGGTGAGAACACACGGCGTGCCTTGCCCCCAGAGTCAGGCAGCATCTGTCTCTCTGTCTATAGTGTAAACGGGGCGGTGAAAACACAGGGCCGCGCTTCGTCCCCAAGTGAGGCAGTGTCCGCCCCTCCACCGCCATCGCGGTCACTGTATTGTCCCCCATGTGACTTTTACCTGGCCGTAGCATCTCCCTTCCTTCCGAGCTTGCTGAGAGTTCTGAGCCACAAGTGAGTGTCGCGTTGTTACGAGTGCCGATTCTGCTTGTATCCGGGACGTTCGCCTGCCTGCGCCTTTCCCCACCTCACTCCACTTTCCTGCGGGCCTCCCCACGGCCCCTCCAGTGCCTGTAGCAGGCCTGCACAGGTTGCTGCAGTAGCCACTCAACCTCTCTCCGTGCTTTAGGTCATTTTCCAGACACGTCACCCTGGCTTGGGCCCATGGGACCCTGTCCACTGGACACAGCAGGATGGACAGGGCCATCTGCCCTGACCCATGTGGCCCTGTGCAGTGGACAAATTCCAGGTGGAGACCCGACCCAAGGGTCAAGGAACCTCAGCCCAAAGCACCTTCCTCGCGGTTTACACAGGTGAGCCCACCCCAGCCAGCTGGCTCCTCCACCTCTCCAAGTCACTGGGTTCTCATCCATAAGAAACTCCAGCAGGGGAGAGAATGGGATGGTCACACCACACAGGCCACGGTGCTGCACCCTCTGACTACCTCAGGGAGACCCAAGCCTGTCCTCAGAGGGGAGGCCAGCCCATGCTCACCTTATCTGCACACAGACCGCAGGGGACTGAAAACTCCAAAAGAGGAGCAGAGGATGGGGCAGGCACGGGCAGGCAGAGCAGCTATCTGCCCGCCCACAGACCCCTGCTGTTAGCAAGGAAGTCCCTTGCGGGAAGGCAGTGGGCACAAGGACAGGCTGCCCAGGAAGCCCACGTGGCTCCCTGAAGAAAGTCGTGTCGCCAGGTGGGTGGTGCCACCTAGTGGTGGCTGCCCTTCAGAACCCACAGAGCCCAGGTCAGAGGGGCCCCTGCATGAAGGCAGGTCCTCTGCCTGAAGGCAAAGGAGGCCAAACAAGCTCACAGTCTCTGCCCACCTCCGGGCCTCTGACTGGTGAGGGCTGGCTGACACGCTCAGGTCCCTGAGCTGGCATGCAATCGGGGGTCTTCATGAAGGTGTGCAAAATTGCAATTCCTCCTGCAGGACGCCCAGCCACAGCCCCGGGCCCTGGCTCTTCCCTGCACCCTCGTCCTTCCTGCTCATTCCTGGCACCACGTTCAACCTCATAAAGCGTGGCCGTCACCAAGTCACCCTCATTGCACAGGAAGTTCTAACAGCTACCCAAAACCTGCCCCTTCCTGAAAGCAAGGAAAGGAAGCAAAGCCAAATTCCTCATCATGGCATGGCGGCCTTCACGGTCACCCCAGCACACAAGTCCGGGCGTAGTGACGCTGATCCACGGCGAGCTCTGCCAGAAATCTGAGCTCTGCCAGAAATCTGCATTTTCTCCAGACTCCATGCAAGGGTTTTGTTTGTTTTGAGATGGGGTCTCACTGTGCTACCTAGGCTGGCCTCAAACTCCTGAGTTCAAGCAATCCTCCAGCCTCAACTTCCCGAGGAGCTGGGATTACAGGGGCCCAGCTTGAAGCGGAGACCTTTCTCTTTATTGTTTGGAGCTGGGGGCACTAGCCAGGGCCTCCCACCTGCTAACTAATACATGTGCCTGTAAGGAACCGAGCTCCCAGTGATTCCGAGGAGGGGCCACAGCCAGTACTGCTGATCCGCACCTCACACTGCTATACAACAAGCATAACCGTGGAAGGGGGCCCACGTCACCTGGCGTCAAGGCAGGAAGCCAGCCAGGGCTCAGACATCTGAAGGGGAGCAGCCAGTGCTGGGCAGCCCGGCAGCCAGAGGTGCAGGCAGGGCAGACAAGCCACGAGAAGGAAAACCTGCCTGACATGGAACCTGCTTCACAGTAAGCCAGGCATGAGGAGGGTAGTGCCCTGTGCCTTCCAGAAAGGAGAGGCACCCCGTGAGGCACCTCCTGAGGATGGGACGGGACCTTGCTGAACCTTCACAAGCACAGCATGGGAGAAGCTCCATGGTCCTATCAGCCACACAAAGGAAGGCCCAGGGCAGCACAGCTGCCCAGGGAGGGTCTCACGAGGGGGTGAGGACACACAGCACCAGCAGCACCCATTCCTTCTTCCTGCAAGGCCCACGCACTGCCACTCAGGGCATGGACAGGGGCAGTGGCGAAAATATAACATGCGTGGCACATGGCCACGTGAGGCCCAGCTTGTCCTCACACCAGCCGCGCAGCGTGGAAAGAGGCCCAGAGGGATCGAGGAGCAACTGAACACTCTCACCTGAGCTGCAAAGCCAGAGCAGCAGCGTGCGCGCCTGAATGACAGTCGGCGCAGTGCGTCGTGGCAGGCACGGGGCATGCCAGCAGGCCAGCGCTCCAGCAGGGCGGTCCAACTGGGCACAAGGAGCCTCTGATGGCCCTCATGAGAGAGAAGTCACGGAGGTCTCTCATCCGCCCAGAGGGGGCTCAGGGGCTGGAGGGCCCCTTGCAGGCAGCTAACGAGCCTGGTGAACGGGAGAAGCACACAGTGCTGAGCCTGCCGGGCGCCACGTGGGCCCGGGCTCTGCAGGTGGAGCTGGGGAGGAAATGGCAGCCCAGTCTGTCCTCTGCTGACTTAGCGAGGCTAAAAGAAAGCCAGAAGGTAACCCCAAGTGACAGAGAGCTGCAGCCAGTACACAATCAGAAGGCACGGGCCACAGAGCCGGCAGACGACATCGTAATCACAGCACGGCTCAGCTCGGTAAGAGTCTCAGTCCCCACTTCGCCTCCCTCAGCAGCGGGAAAGACAATCCCGAAGCCAGAATCCCAAACCCTTGAGCAACTTTAAAGCAAAAGACCTACCCCCGCTTTTTTTTTTTTTTGCAGTACTGGGGGTTGAACCTAGGGCCTTGCACTTGCGTGCCTTGCGAGTGCTGGACCACTGAGCTGCACCCCCAGCCCATTTTTTTACTTTTTTTTTTTTTTTTTTGAGACAGTCTCGCTAAATGATGCAGACTGCCTCTAGTCTCGATCTTGCGATCCTCCTGCCTCCGCCTCCCGAGACGCTGGGATTACAGACATGCGCCACTGCGCCTGGCACAGCAAAAGGCTCTTAATTCCACAGGCCTGTGCCCAGGCTCCAATGGCTCATCCAAAATGACAGGCTTCCACCTCCTCTGAGACCTGGAGCACAACAGACCACCACAAAGAGCACGACCAGACCACGGCTGGGAGGCGTGCGGGTATGGCAGCAGGTCACTGTGGCCGAAGGGCAGACCACAACCAAGCTACTGCAGGTGAGTAGTGCCCCCCAAAAAGGATGGGCAGTGTACAGCTGGCATGGGAGATGGGAACGGCCCTGCCCAGCCCACATCAGAACACACCCAGTGCCTAGCAGTGGCCGCCCTGAGCTCTGCGCCCCTCCACCCACCTCCTGGCAATCAGCCTGGCACAGGCCAGTTGCAGAGCCTGAGGGGGACGAGACTCCTCCACTACGACAGGGTCTTTTAATCCTAAGTCTCAGTTCACCCCCGGCAACTACAATCACCTGAAAAGAACAGCTTCCCCAAAAGCAAGTACTTCCTGGGCACACACAGAGTCCCGCAACCACACACATGGTCAGATGCCAGCCCCGTTGTGCTGCAGGGACGCTGATTCTCAACAAAGGTGTCATAAAGGCTTCAATAGAAGAGTTGCCCAGCTCCACTTTGCTTGCCACAAAAGCGCCTCATTCTTTTTGGTTGGCGTGGTACAAATATGCCCCTGGCTTGGGAAGACGCCAAGCCGGGAGACAGGCTGCCAGCCAGAGGCAGCCCTCTGCTGGAAGCTGACGGCCCAGAGGGGTGGGGATGGGGCAGGGGCCCCCTACCTTAGGTTCAGGCCTGTGGTCTGGTCCAGCTTCTCCCAGCTCTGCAGCTTCGCCAGCAGCCTCTACAAAAACAGTTAAAAGCCACGTCCCCCATCACTGCCTGTGGAAGAGCTTTCCTGTAAACGATGACGAGGACAACGCCGAGTCCCAGCCTTTCTGGTCTGCCTTGGTCTGAGCTCAGAGGCGTGACAGGCCCAAGTCCGCCGAGGAGCAGCCAGGCTCTTCTGGGTGCTGAAGTGACTCTGTGCACTATAGCCACGGCCCCTCCTGGTCCCAAAGACCTGAGTGTGGATCAGAATGTGCTACCAGGAACATGGAGGTGCAACGGTCCTGCAGCAGCCCATGCCAGTGTCCAGGCCCGGCACCGGGCCCCGGGGACTTCCATCTCTAGGAACGCTCAGGATGCCAAGCTCCAGGGAGACCGACTTGGTCCCAGAGCCAGCTTTCCCCAGCCCCACAGCAGGCTGGGACCAGCGAGCCCAGAAGGGCGAGGCGAGGTGTGGCACTGCCCGTCCACCTGTCCCATGCTGCCCAGAATCCCAGAAAACCAGCCTCACTGCCCTTCTGGAACTGAAGCCGTCGCAGTGCAAGACCCACGTGCTCGGGATTGACCCCCCGCCCTCCTGTGAGGACCAGCGCAGAGCTGTTACCAGCGGGTCACACAGTCTCCAGGGCCCTCTATGGGCTGGGTGGTAACATTCCCAGAGCCAATGCGGCTGAACGTTTGCTATGCACCGGGCTCCGCTCTGAACATTTACAGGGGGCAGACACTGCCCCTCCCCCTTGCACAGAGAGACACAGGGGGACTTGAGGGACTGGCCCAGAGTCACCCAGCCAGCAAGCACCCAGCAGGACTTCAGGCCGGCAGTGTGAGTCTACAGCCCCAGATCTCTCAAAACGTCGTCTAAGACGACGACAAAACCCCACTGCTGGCAGAGAAAAAGACAGACGCTCTTGTTCTGGACTCGTTCCCACCGAAGCCCACCGCCAGGAGAGGCTGCCCCCTGGCTAATCCGAGGGCTCCGCAGCTCCAACAGGCCCTTGGCTGGCCTGAGCTACAAAAAGGACAAAGACTCGGCCCCATCCAAAGTGGGCAGCTCAGGAAGTGGCTACTGATATGGGGGCGCCTGGCAAGGGCCAGAAGGTACACCAATGTTCACCCCTCCAGCCAGGGCACGTGGAGGACTGTGGCCTGATGCACGCTAGGCAAGCTAGGGAGGACAGCAACAGAGTGACCAGTGGGAAGGACATGGAAGACAGAAAGACCCCAGGTGGGAGCCAGAGGGCCCAGCCCCAGTTGAAACCCACAAGCCGCGGGGCAAGAGAGGAAGTGTCTCCAGCCCTCAGCTTCCTCCTGTGTGCGGGACGGCTCTTCAGCACTGCTCAGTCTGGCATATCCCACGTGGCACCACGTGAGTCCTGAGGGCAAACACAGGGGAGCCAGCGCCCACTTCTCCACCGCTCTCCTCACGGCTCCATGGGCCGATACCCTGGCTCCCCACTGCACAGCTCTCTGCGGCCCCGGAGCACCAGCACTGGCCCAACGGTGCGGCGTGGACCTGGTCTCCCACTAGCGCATTTTGCAAACCCCAACCAGGTCTCCGCAGGCTAAACACAAGGTGCCCACAGGGCTGTTTCTTCTGGAGGCTCTGCATGGCCCCATCTCCTGCCAGAGCACCTTCTCCATCTTCCTGACCCTCCCATCCTGCCTGAGACCATGCGGCCACGCGACAGCCTGGACCCTCCCCGCCACAGGCCAGCCGAGCAGCGAGCTCAGTCCCTGGCACATGGATGGCACATGGGTGACACGTGAACAGGTTCGTGAACCTCCACGGGGCCATTATTCGCCCATCACACCACCACGCAGCAGCCTCCACTCGATGGCCGGCTGTCCCGTGGGACGGGCACCTGGACAGGGCAGGGACAGCCCCGCAGGAGGGCTTGGCACCGCGCCTCACCTCCTTCTCCAGTTCCAGGTTGACCAGTGCCTCCTGCATCTTCTCCTGGCGGCCCAGCCTCCTCTGCAGCCCCTCCAGCTCCTCGGTGAGCAGCCCGTTGGTCTCCTGCATCTCCCTGCAGGGCCGGGAACAGACGCTCCGGCAGCCGTACACGCGGGGCACCCACCGGGGCCTGGCAGTGCAGGACCAGGCCTCCAACAGCCCCAGGCATCAGGAGGAGCCGCACCCGCGCCCCAGATCCCGCCTCACCGCAGGCGGGCGTTCTCCTCCCGCAGCCGCTTCAGCTCGCGCTCCGCCCGAGGGAGGCGCAGCAGCTCGGCCTTCATGCTGCGCACCACGGCTGCGTCCTGCTCCTGCAGGCACAGCTTCTGCTCCAGGTCCTGCGGGGGGCGGGGAGAGCAGGGAGGGCGTGAATGCAGGGCTGCCCCGGCTCCAACTCCAACATGCCGGAGAAGGGGGAAGGAGGAGATGAGAAAGGGAGACGCGAGAGGCGTGGCGTGTCACAGGAGCCACAGAGGTGCCTGCAGACCATCCCGGGACTTCCCAGGCTCAGCTGGCCCCGCTGCCTCCAGGAAGCCGGCTCTGGCTACACCAGCTGAACCTCTGGGCTGTGTCCCTGTCCTCGGCCTCCAGAGTGGCCGTGCACGCCCCAGCGCCCACGCCAGTGCCCACGCCACCATCAGCCCTCTGTTCCCCGACAGAAGCCTGGTCCCTGCACCCTCCATGGTGGGACCCCCACCTGCCACACAGTCGGCTTCTGCTGTGCCAGGCTCTCCCTCACCACATCAGTCACCCCAGGACTCAGGGGAGAGCACCAGCACCTAGCGACGAACCACGGAACAGGCTGTGTGCAACCAGGATCCAATCAGTCCATCAGTGAACAAGCCCTATGGCGCCCAGCCCTGCCCAGTACCAGCCAGGCAGCAGGAGCAGGTCACATGGTGTGCAAGCCAACACCGAGAGGCGAGTGCAGGGAGCATCGAGGGGCCGGGAGAAGGTGGCCAGGAAGGCAAAGAGGTAGGTGCCGGGTGACCAGCAGCCAAGCAGGGCAGGTGCAAAGCCCCCAGGCCTGGGGCCCAGAGACACACAGCAAGGGCAGTGGGCAGCCAGCAGCACAGGCCCCCAATAGGGCCTGGATGCTACTCTAAAGCCAATGGGAAGCCACAGATAGGGACCTCGAGGGACACCTCCTGGGCTGCGTGGTCCACAGTAAAGCAGCACAGCCGACCTCACATCACCAGAAGCTGGCGTGGAGACTCAGCCAGTCCCGCTCTGGCTGGGCATTTGGGTGGGGCTTCAACCTCTCTAAGCCTACGCAGTCACCTGCAATGGCTACGTTTCTCGCTGGGTGTTAGGGGACCTTCACCACAAGGACGTGGACAGTGCCTGGCACACAGGGGATGGTCAGCTAATGCACTCCTGCTCCCGGAGGATTCATGTGCAGGGCCAGCACGGAGCAACCCACCTTGATCGGAGCAACCCACCTTGATCGGAACAACCCACCTTGATCAGAGCAACCCACCTTGATTGATCGGAGCAACCAACCTTGATTGATGGGAGCAACCCACCTTGATCTTCTGCTCCTGGTCGGCTCGCGCTTCCTGGCTGGCCTGCAGCTCCTGGATCTTCTGATTAGCTTCTTGCCATTTTCTGTCGAAAGAAAAAGGCACCTCATGAGACACACACACCAGCCCCCCAGTCCCTCAGCCTGAGCCCCCAGCAGGGACCCACATACTCCTGCAGCAGGGACACCCCGAGTCCTGGACCCGCCCCTATGCTGTCCTCAAACCTCAGCCTCTGAGCCTGGAGGGGGCAGCGGGTGAGCCTGGGCCCCCTGTGGCATCTCACGGTTCTATGCCAGCCCTGGTGCGGCTGTGGGCAGCTGGGGCCCACTCAGGCCTGACCCCCTGTGCCCAAGGAGCATTCACTACCCAGACGCCACCCGCTCAGGGAAAGCCAACTCTCTGGGGGAGAAGCGAAGGCCTCCTGACCACCTGGGGCCCCAGGCCCGTGCCTTGCCGTGTCCTCTGCGCTGATGTCTTTCCCAGCCACAGTTGCTGCCCCCAGGGAACGTCCTGCAAGTCCCCCGAAATCTAGCTCAGCACAGCCCTTGGCAGGAACCTGGCTCCAGAAATGCAGGCCACCCGGAGGGGGCAGGGAAGGAGCTGCCAGGTTAGAGGCCCCTCCACCTGCCGCCACTCCCACACATCCTGCCTGCAGGTCTCGCCATAGGTCCCCCTGCGGTGTGCGGACGAGGACACTGTCCCGAGACCTGGCAAGGGAGGGGCCACAGCCTACCTCTGCTGCAGGTCCAGCTGCTCCTTCAGCTCCTCCTTCTCAGACTCCAGCCGCTTCACCTGCACCTCCTGGTCCATCAGGCTCCACTGCAGCTCGGAGACCCGCCCCTTCAGGGCAGCAATGGTCTGAAAGAAGCGGGGACGCCAGGCTGCTGGGGTCACGTCCACATGTGAAGCAGACGCGCCTCCGACAGGGCGACTGACAGAGGTCCAGGGGTGCAGGCATGGGCTCCTCTGCCGGGGAGCTCAAGCTGGGTCGACAAGACAGACTCCCTCCCAGTCCAGGGCCCTGCCACACATGCCCCGCGAGGCGCAGAAGAGACACACTGGGCCATCTGGGAAGATGGATCCCACGGCCAGCCAGGGTGGGCCTGACCTTGAGGGTGGGTGCCCAGGCCCCAGGCCTCCACCTCAGCCTTCCTCCCACACTGCGACTCTCACAGCCTGGAGCCCCCAGCCATTCCCATACGGCTGCTACCAAGAACAGAAGGACGCTGGGTCCTCCCTGAGACATGGGAGGCCAAGGCCAACCTCAGCACTGCCCTGGGAGAGTCACCCAGGATGGAGGCTGGATGGGGCTGGGGTGACTGAGCTCCCCAGCCAGTGCACCAGGGCGCAAGCTGCAGTGAAGGCCACAGCACCTGGAAGAGGCAGTGGCCCCAGACCACAGCCGGCAGGGCCCATCCACAGCCTCGAGCGGGCAGCAGAGCCACCTGACGCCACTGAGCACTGGCGCAAAGGAGCCACTGCCCTTGCTCTGACAGCGCCTCTCCCAGCGGCCTCCCCCTGTGGCGTTCCTAGGAGAAAAAGCGTGCTGGCCAAGGCAACAGGAAAACGCAGCCACTTAGAAGTGGCACATAAGTCAACATGCACAAACATGGCCTGACGTCAACAGGTAAGAACTTCCTGGGCTCGGTGGCCACACCTGTGATCCTAAGCAACTCGAGAAGCAGAGGCAGGTGGATCGTGAGCTTGAGGCCAGAGGCAGCCTACGTGACTTAGCAAGATCCTGTCTCAAAAAAATAAGAAAGAAAAAAGTTAAAAAAAAAAAAAAAAAAAAAAAGGGCTGGGAGTGTGGCTCAGTAGCAGAGCACTTGCAAGAAGCCAGCATGAGGCCCTGGGTTCAAAAGAAATCATCTAGAACTCCCACCTGGGGGCAGGCTGGCAGGCCTGGCAAACTCACAGGAGTAAGTGATGCCAGGTGGTCCTGCGTGGAGGCCAGGGGACACCCTCTACAGAGAGGCCATGGCATTCAATCCCTGGCTCTGATAACCCACTGGAACTATTCATCTGGCGCCCCCTGGAGAGCCTGACATGGGTCGCCCCACATTCCCACAATCTGCAACAGGCCACTGACCACAGCAGCGAGCACTGACCTGGCACTCAGGGAACAGAAATACTAAAAACATGTCCATGCCAGTGTGGTGGACACCCTGTGATCCCAGCACTGGGGACGTGGAGGTAGGAGGACCTTGAGTTCCCAGCCAGCCTGGGCTACACAGGGAAACCCCGCTTAAGAACACCAGACCGCCTCCAACAATGAGCAGATCCTTTCCCGAGTTCTCGCTCAACTCAGCAAGGCACGTGGGGCTCTGTGCACTGTGGTGGGGACGGCCCGCCCTGGTGGAGGACAGGTCCGGGGTGGGAAGTGGAACAGTCAGCCCATAAACAGATGAATGGGACCTCCAGGGCACAGGAGGTGACCCATGGGGGTACCGAGATCGGAGAAGGCAGTCAAAGGCACGGCTGTGACAGGACTGCAGGACAAGTCAGAGCTTCTCGGAGGACGGCCACGTGCCCCCTGCCGTGGCCCCCTCGGCACTCCCTGTTCTCCTCCCCCTAGGGGGGTGCAAGCACAGCCCCACCCCTGCCACGGAGCCACGACATAGTGCAGACCCCCGGCCTGCAACCAGAGCAGAGGCGAGCCCGGGCAAGGCAGGAGCCGCATCCTCTGGAAGGAGAAGGTGCCTCCTCTCCTGCGGACGCGCGCTTCAGAGGACAGACGCGGGAACAACCTTCACACGCTCGCCAGGCTGAGGCAGAGTAACCGCAGCCCTCCCCAGGTGGTACCAACAATGGGTCACCACCCCACAGCGCTTTTCATCTGTTCCTCTTGGCACCTGTGATCTCGAACACCGAAGAGGAGGGACAGGGAAGGTCGGGGAGTCCAGCTCCCCCCAGCGCCAACGCTCGAGCTGTCTCCAAAACGTGAACAGCCTTCCCTCGGACCCCAGCTCCCACCGCCCTGGTTCAAAGGCATCCTCTGACGCCGGGGGCTGTGAACAGAGCTTGCTGGTAATCAAAGAAATGCAAATTATGGAGGCCCCTACTTACATCTTCTGGGAAAAAAGGAAAAAGCAATTCCAGAATGGACCACCGTCCACAACAGGCAAAGCACGCTACAGGGAGACAGAGACTCCATAGGGGCCCTGAGCACAACCCAGCCACTGGCAGCAACAGCACGAGAGCCACGGCAGGGAACGTCCTCCGCCTCCAAGGGTCTGTCCCCACAAAACAATCCTACAGACAAGAACGGGCTCCACGCGCTAAGGTACCTGCCACGGGCGTATCAGGAGGTGAGTGCAAAAAGCAAAACATTTGAAAAACGACAAAAAAGATGGGTCTGCCAACCATTAAGGTTCATAGTTACAAAGACCAAAAAAGCATCGAACTTATTAACTGCAACCCACGGAAAAGAAAATGAATACGTTTACAGTGATTACGAGCGTGCAGAGCATGCAGAGATGCGGGTGTAACATGGACACGAAGAAGCCTCAAGGCCACAGCGGTGGAGGAGGAACACAGGGAGAGGTGTGGAGGGGTGTGGCGGGGTGTGATGGGCTGTGCTGGGCGGGGCTCACCTCGCTGGCCGAGGCCAGGCCATCCTCCTGCTCACGCAGCTGCTGGCTGGTGGCATCCAGGCTCTGCTTGCACAGCCGGTGGCGCTCCAGCTGCTCCTGCATCTTCTCCTCGGCCTCGGCCTCTCGCTCCTGCAGCTGCCGAATGCGGGCCAGGAGCTCCTGGTTGCGGTCGACCTCACGCTGCACAGAGGGAAAAAGTGGCCACGGGGAGCTGGGACACCAAGGAGCAGAGATGCTTCAGGCCACTGGCACCCACAGAAGAGCCGGGCAGGCCCAGCAGCCACGTCAGGGTAGAACCAGGGCAAGACAGGGGACACTGGTGCCAGGAGCCCAACGCAGTGGCACAACACTCCCATGGTTAGGAGCCAGAGCCCCGGCGGCACCTGGCATGGGTCCCACCACACACTCGCTACACCATCTGCTCACAGCCACCCTCTGTCTCTGCAGGGAGGAGAAGGAGCAGGGAAAATCTAAACTTCTGAATGGACCTCAGAGAGTGGCGGGGATTCTACAGCACCAGGCCGCACTGGAGCCCTCAGTACAATGGGTCGGGACTCCCCAAGCTGCAGAGGACCACAGCAAGGCAGGTGGCATAGACAAGAGACAGCTTACAGGAGCCCAGATCTACTGCGAGCATACAACACACAGGCCTCAGAGCCACCGCCTGTCAAGGTGTGTGGCTTGTGCTGGTGAGGAGGGAACAGGAGCCTGGCTCAGACCTCCTCGCTTTATAATCCATGGGGTCTGGCAGGGCTGCTAGTCATGGAGAAGGGGCCACAGAGCAGGAGCCACGTCCCAGGCAGTGAGTGCCACGCACCTGAGCCTGGCACACTGGTGACCTCGCATCCTGCCTTCAGCGGAAGCTGCCTACGCCTGCTCCTAGGGCCACCTGGAACTTCCACGGCCGGTCTTACTAGGAATAAGGGCTGGCAGCATCCTGTACCAGACAGACCAGCCCTACCTGGAGGAAGGGGTGAGGCAGGCACAGGACTGCAGGCCCCGAGGGGGGGCCGAGCCACAACCAGGACGGCAACTCCAAGTGCGGCCTTCAAAGAGCCAGGGGACCTGTCCACGAGGCAGCGTGAGTGACGGGCAGGGGAAAGGGAGGGAGGGAGGCCAGAAAGGAGGGCAGGGGAGGACCCTGTTGGCTCGGTCACAGCCACAGTGCCTGTCACCATGGGTCCTGCCCAACTGAGTGCAGAAGTGGAGACCAGGAAGGTCCTCAGACCCCAGATCCCAACCCTACCCACTATTTCCACATGGAGTGCCACCTGCCCTGTTCTACCCGTCTACTGCCAAACTGGCCACCCTAAAAAGCCAGTGTCGATGCCCTAGACTCCAAGCAACGATCTGAAAACGGCCAGTCCCAAGGCTCTGGCCCCGGGCAGCAGGCCTGTGCATGGGGAAGGAAGGGGACCTGGGGCGGCAGCACGGCCAGACGGGCCTGCTCTCCAGAGAAGGTCCTTCGCAGACCCTGCAGCAATCCCTCCCGGCCTCCCTCCAGCGTCCTGAGCACCAGGAGCCACTGCCTGTGCTGGGCGCTGGAGACCCAGGGCAGCCGGGCAGGCGCTGCCCTTGAAGGATGCCACATGCACACACTGGCAGCTCCAGGGCCCTGCCTTCCTCCCGAGATCCGGGGCCAAGCAATCAGCACTGCGGCTGCCACAGCCTGAGGGTCCCGCTGCCACCTGCCCACCCCGGCAAAGGGCACTTCCAAGTCTCACTCACTGAGCCCAGACAACACCCCATGGCCAGGAATGCGCCTTGCAGGCTCCACAAACCCAACCAGCAGCACGGCCCGAAGCCGCCAGCGGGCACTTCCATCAGGACTGGGAAGGTGTGTGACGCACTGAGACAAGAGCGGGGCCACCTGGGGACCCCAGGGAAAGGGCCAAGAGCCCAGGCTCGAGGGTCAGTGCTCTGCATGGACCCTGGCAGCACTGCCACAACTGAGCCCACCTATGAAACACCCAGTGCCCAGCCGGGCTTCTCTCAATGGACCTCCCCCAAGTCACGGCCCCTGGGAACCAGCAGCCACTGAGGAAGGGCGCTGCACTGGGGCCTTGCAAACTGCCCTGGCAAAACCTACCGTGGACCCCAACCCCTCGTGCAACTCTATGACCTCCTAAGCACGCCACCCCACCACACCACCAGGTATTTCTGCCAGATTGGCATCTGAATTCTTCCAGAGGGACAAGGAGACAAGGTGGCCCGGGAGAGGCCTGTCTGCCACCCCACAGCCTCCCTGAGCAGTAAGCACAGAGAGGAACCCCCTCTGTGAGGTCCCCACTTCAGGTGGCCTTCCTCCAGTACTGGTGACATCTGACCCTTGCTATCTGGATGCCAAGCAGCTCGGGGGTCCCCCAGCCACCGGATCCTCCCAGCACTCTTGCCAAGCCCACCTCATAGTTCCTGGCGCTGGTGCTGGCCGCCCTCTCCAGCTCCACGCGGGCCCTCTTGTGGCTGAGCTCCATCTGCATCTTCTCCCGCTCCACCTGGATGAGGTAGGACTTCGAGCGGATCTGCTCTGCTCTCTCCTCCAGCTGGACAGGCCGCACCCAAAAAGAGAGAGAGTCCTCAGCAGCCGAGCCACGCAAGGCGAGCGGCTCAACCCACGCACACTCTGCGAGGCCCTGGGTTCAGCCCCCACCTGGTACCGCAAAAAAAAAAAAGGAGGAGGAAAAAGAAAATCACCCCCAACCTGCGGACGACCCTCCCCAGGTGACATATTGAATGCTCAGGCCCTCTGCCCGCTGCCCTGGCTTCCTCGCCAGATTGACCAGGCACTTGTGTCCCCAGCCCAGCCTCCACATGTTATACATCAAGGCCACAGCAGACTGGCTGGACAATGCTGGCGTTCACGCTCCCAGGCAGTCTGGGCTTTGGCCTCACTTGAAGGAAGACACGGGTCCTCGGATCCCACCACCAGCATCAGGGACTCCGCAGCGTGAACACCACTGGGGGCCATGGAGGCAGGCGGTCTCCTACCACGGTGGCTCAGGGGAGACCCTGGCCTCCACCTCCAGCCAGCACATGACCAACGCCCAGGACGAGGTCTGCAGGACAGCCAGCTGGCTCGAAAGAGAGCTTCCGCTGACCCGCCTCAACTACATGAGAGGTGACCAGACTCCGCCTGAGCCCAGGTGACCTATCCAGAGGCCCCACATCCCAGCACCTGCTGCCACCCCCAACGTGAGCTAGGTGGGAGGGGAATAGGCCCAGGTGTCCAGCCAGAGACGCTACCCCAGCTCAGGCTGCTCACCTGCATGCTCTGCTGGTACTGCATCTGCAGAGAACCTGGGCCAGAGGTGGACATGTCCAGGCTGGATCCTCCCTCCACGCGCTGAGAAATGAAGTTGTTCAAAGACCTCAGGGTGGACAAGACGGTCGTGTTCTCCCCCAGGTCCTCCATGGTCACCTTCTTTCTGGGAGACACAGGGAGGGTCAGACCCCACCTTCAGCAGAGCCTTCACATGATCCCCTCTTCCCATGCCCCTAGGGCCCCAAAACCATGTTCTTCAGCGTCACCTGGGAGCAACAGGAAAATGAGGCGTAGAAGCATAACGTGCCACCAGTTCTCAGACACTCGGCCACGGCCTGAGTGCCGTCCTGCACACCAGACAGAGACAGACAGATGGCTCCCAGGAGGAGGTGCTCAGCAGCACACTGCCCACAGGTACTCAGAAAACATCCGGCAGCCGGGAACGCCAGTGAGCCCAGCGACTTGGAAGGCCAAGACAGGAGGATTGTGGGTTCAAGGCAAGATGTGGCCTGCGAAACTCAGCAAGACCTCATCTCGAGATAAAAACTAAAAAGGCTCTGGGGGTGCGGCTCAGTGGTGGAGCTCTTGCCTAATATGTGCAGGACCCTGCATTCAACTCCCACTACTGTGAAGCAAAACAAAACAAAGTCTGAGCTGGGCGTGGTGGTGGTAACCACCTGTCATCCCAGCGACGGGGGAGGCAGAGGCCAGAGGCAGCCTGTGTAACTTAGCAAGACCTTGTCTCAAAATAAAAAGTCAAAAGTGGGCTGGGGCTGCAGCTCATTGGCAGAGCACTTTCAAAAAGCACGTAGGAGGCCCTGGGTTCAACCCCCAAGTACCACAAGAAAGAAAGATGACAGAAAAGAAAGGAAGGCAGGAAGGCAGGGAAAGAAAAGAAGAGAGAAAAGAAAAGAAAGAGAGGGAAAAAAGAAAGAAAAGAAGAAAGAAAAAGTTAAGCTTGGCTGCAGCCGAACTTGGTGCACACCTACAATCCCAGCACTCCGGAGGCCCCGGCAGGAGGATCCCAAGGCAGCCTGGGCTACAGGCCGAACCCCATCTCCCCCGACCCCCCCAAAAAAGAGAAAATCCGCGTTCGCCTCTGCACCTCCCACGTCGCCAGCACCTGGCGGCCTCGGAGTCCCCGGGCGGGACAGAGGGGGCCCAGCCCTGCGCCCCGCGCGCGGACCCCTGCACCCAGATCAGGGCGGCGCCCGCCTCCAGCCCCCGCCCCCGAGGCTGCGCAGCCCGGGGCGCCCGCTCGGAGCCGCCCTCCCCGCAACCTCCCCGCCCGGCGCCCGCCCCGCACTCACCTCCGCCGAGCGCTACAGCCTCCACCGCTGCCACTGCCGCCGCCGCTCGGATCTCCCTCCGCTCCGCCGCGCGCACATCTCGCGAGACGTGCGCCGGAACTACCGCGAGACCCGGAGGAGGCCGGCCGTAAAGAACCGAGTATGCGTGCACACGGATGCCGGCCGCTCGTCCCGAGATGAGAGCTCTGCGTTGGCACTCGGGGTCCACCCGCCCCCGAGAGGCCCAGCACGGGAGGAACTTGAACCAAAGCCTGGATCCGAAGCCTAGGCCGCACCGCGCAGTCGGGCCGCCCCGCAGCCACCCCGCAGGACGCGCTCCCGCCTCGGCCCCCAATACGTGGAGTAGCGGCGCACCGACTTTCTAAGGAAGGACTTGCTTGGACTGTCCAGTCTTCCCCGACCCTCCAGTCTTCCCGAAATGTTACTACCACGCTGTCTCACTGAACTGATGCATCTTTTTACTTTTCTCTGCTGTCTTATTGAACTGATGCATTTTTTAAACTTTTCTCTGCTGTCTTATTGAGCTGATGCATTTTTTCACTTTTCTCCGGGCGCACCGGAATGCAGAGTATTTATGCTTCTGGGCCGCTTCCCCAGTCCTCGGCACGCCCTCCACCGCCAGGCAGGTGCCTGACAGTGGAAATCGGAGCAGCCCTGAGTTATGGTTAATATTTTCCCACCTTTGGACGTGGAGCCTTCCCGACAACAGGATCTTCTCCTTTAGGCATTCTCCCTCCACTGTCCGGCCCCGGGCTTCCCAAGAGGTGCTGTTCCCAGGGGTCTGCACTGAATTTTACTTTATTTTGGTTTGGTTTGGTTTTTGCCAGACAACAAAAAGGCTCCCAAATCTGTGCACCCAGAGGATGAAGTGGAAAGGGTGGGGGATGTGGTGGAGAGAGACAGCAGGAGATTCTGTGTAGTCACTGCCTCACTGCAACCCCAAGGAAAAATGTGTGACCAGCAGCTCGCTGTAGGGAGCCCCAGGAGACCCTAGTGAGACAGACCAGAGGGACCCACTTCTTGGGGTACCAGGGTGGGAGAGAAACATTGTTGTTGTCCTTCAGTGCCAGCAAGTTGGGTCCAATTCATAGCGACCCTACGTACAACATATGAAACACTCCCTGACACTACACCATGCCCAGCACTGTCAGTGCTTCTCTGCTATTCTTAGGGTTTTTAATTGACTTGACTGTTGTTCTGCAAGTGGGCTGCCAGGTCCTTCTCCCAAACTTACAGCACCTGGTGTTCCCAGGTGGTCTCCTATCCTAGTACTAAACCAGGCCTGGCCCTGCTTAGCTTCTGAGATCTGACGGGATGGGATGCCAGGGTGGTACTGCTGCAGGCAAACACTTTTAAGCATTGTTAAATACTGTTAAACCGTTAAATGCTTTTACAATTGTTAGTTCTGTGTTGAGCTTTCCTGAAGTCTGTATTGTAAACACTCTTCTAAGGCTTTCTATGATTGATTAAAACTGCTCAACCCAGGTGCAGTGCCACCTGCCTATTATCGCAGCAAATTAGGAGACTGAGGCAGGAGGATCTTGATTTCCAGCCTAGAGGCAGTCTGAGCAACTTAGTGAAGCTCTGTCTCAAAATAAAAAACAAAAAAGTGTGGCCAGGTGTGGTGGCACACATCTTTAATCCCAGAAACTGGAGAGGGTTGGGGGAGGTGGAGGCAGGAAGATCCCAGGTTTAACGCAAGAGACAGTCTGCATAACTTAGTGAGACCCTGTCTCAATTTTTTTAAATAAGAAAGAGAAAGCCAGGCATTGTGGCACAACCCTATAATCCCAGCATTTGGGAGGCTGAGGCAGGAGAATCTATGGAAGTTCAACACCAGGCCTGGTCTACATAGTTCCAGGAAAGCCTGGGCAGAACAGTGAGACCCTGTCTCAAAACAAACAAACAAATAATAAAAAAGGGGCTGCAAGTGCAGCTCAGTGGCAGCTCTTTCAAAGTATATACAAGGCCCTGGGTTCAGCCCCCAAGTACTGAAAAAAAAAAAAAAAAAGTAAGTAACAATAACTAAGGGTCTAAGGATGTAGCTCAGTGGTACAGCTCTTGCCCAGTGTAAGGCCCTGGGTTCAAAATCCCACCCCACCCCCAGGAGGAAAAAAACATCAAGAGCAGGCTGCTGGGCAGGCCCTTCCTTCCCTTGTGCCTGAGAGCCCTGAGCAGAGGGCTGTCAGCCAAGCAGCCTTTTTCGTAGGTGGCCAGACTGTCTTCATGGCAGCCCATCTGTCTGAACACTGCACAGACACCTGGAGGCAGCTGCACTGCAAACACAGCTGCTTGCTGCAGGAGAACAATTCCAACTCCAGAAGGACCCCCGCTGGCCACAGCTGTTTCAGACAGCTTGCACAGGCTTTAGGGAAATTTGACAGCCATTTTCACCCAGGCCAAAGGGATAGAGCACTTCCCCTAGTGGTGCAAGAGAAGGCCTGTGATTGGTGCAAACTTAATCCTTCATTTGCATAAAGGAGGTCCAGGAAACACCTTCCTGTGCTGCCCCCTGGTGTTACACCATTAGGCCCAATAACGGTTTCTCTCCAGTGGTCTTTTCTTTCTGCTTTCAATCTGTAACACAAAGATGATGGAAGCAGTAGCAGAGCAGCAGCAGTAGCATCAGTAGGGATGAGAGGGCAGCAAAAGGTTTCGGAGGGTGCCTGGGGCAACAACAGAAACAGGCAGTGGAGACAAGGGACAGCAAAAGTACAGAGAAGGAGAAGGCGAACAGAAAACAGGCTGAGGAAGGATAGGAGGCTCTGAAGAGGCAGAGACAAGAAACTTCAGGCTCCAGCTGCTGGAAGAGTTCCAGGGAGTTGCCAAACCTTAAGGCCCTAGGGTCTCAGACTCCCTAGGCCCGAAAGCTGTAACACTAACTGCCCAAGACTAGGCACTCTAAGAGCTGAGGGCCCCAACTCCAACGCCTGTTCAGGTGCTACCCGCTACCACTCACTGTTGCAGGACGCTGAGGATTATATTAGCTGCCAAGCGCTGGGCCACTGGTGGCTAAAGCCCAGAGCAGTGAGCCTCCAGCCTGAGCACCTACAGCCCAAGACTCTGGCTTCTAAAGCCCAGAGCCATAGGCCCATGGCTCTCAGGGCTCAGAGCTGGGAGCCTCTGGGTCTGTCGGCCCAGCGCCCAGGCCGTGGGCACTCAGGGCCCAGGATGACCAGCACTGGACGAGCTTCTCCTCACCCACTCACGGTTCCTCCCTGGGTAGCTCAGTGGAACCCCAGCCAGCTGACTGGCAACACTAGGAAGCTGACAGACAACCCCAGTGCCTAGCCTCGGTACTGGCATCACATGACCATGCTCATCATCATCACTGTTCAAGTCCACAGACTCCTGAGGGATGAGGGCCCTGACCAGAAATGGCCTTGAAGAAGTCACGATTTTTTTTCCTTGTGCTTCTGGGGATGCAACCCAGGGCTTTGTATAGGAAGCCAATAAAATATAAAACAAAAACAAAACATGGAAATCCCTTAAGATAACGCTATCCATGTTCTTTTACTTGTCTGCCAGCTTGTCATGCTGTGGGGGCTGGCGTGCTGCTGGGATGCTGAAAGCTATGCCACTGGTATCTCAGATACCAGCAGGGCCACCCATGGTGGACAGGTTTCAGCTGAGCTGCCAAACCAAGATAGACTACAGAGAAGGACCCAGCAGCCCACTCCCGAAACAATTAGCCATTGAAAATCCTATGAAGAGCAGAGAAGCACTGTCGAATATAGTGCCGGAAAATCAGACCCCAGGCTGGAAGGCATTCAAAAGACAACTGGGGAAGAGTTGCCTGCTCAAAGTAGATGGACCTTAATGACAGGAATGGAGTACGGGCCCTGGGGACCTCCATTTGCTGATGTGGCACGACTCAAAAAGGAGAAGAAATACAGTTCTTCAACAATGGCCTCCAACATAAAAAGACTGTGTGCATGGCATGGTGCAGGTAGTGCTTCATTCTGTTGTACACAGGGTTGCCATGAGTCAGACCCAACTTAACAGCACCTAACAACATATTCTCTCATAAAGCTGCATCCAGTTCCTGGAAGAATAAAAGAAAATAATGAACACACACAAACCTGCTTGCTTTGGCAATTACTTTTATGGTCCTGAGAGCCTGAAGTATTACAGCAATATATACTTCAGCAAAACCCAAAGCATACCCACTCCATGCATAAATTCATACCAAATGTCTCCCCTAATTGCTCTGGGACTTAGCACTGCCTGAAGAATGGATGTATTTCCAGATTATTCACCAGAGGGATGGGTATTAATCCCCAAACAGAAATTTCTGACTTTTCTACTTCACACTAAACAGCCAGCCTAACTAGAAACCTCTGAATTGTGTTCTGAGAGCGATGGAGGAACGTTTGTTTCTGCAATATCTAGCAGTCCGTGACTAAGGAAGTTCTCTAAAGGCAGATGTAGGTGTGTCCACCTCAGCCCCAGCAAATCCAGTTTTCTAGGTCCTGTTTGGTTTTGCAGTGCTGGAGATCAAAGCTGAAGTTTTGCACACATTACCCAAGCACTGAACCACAGAGCCACATCCCTAGCCCACCAAATCTGTTTTATCCTCCCCCACGCCTATCTCTGTACATCCTTCACTCTCCACCTATTCTTCTGCCAACTTTCTCTTCAAAAACCTTGATATAAACTGAGGGTGGTGGCCACACCTATAATCCCAGCACCCCGGAGGCTGAGGCAGGGGGAATCACGAGTTTGAGGCCGGCCTGAGCTACACAGTGATTTCCAGGGTCTGGGCTACAAAGTGAGACCCTACCTCACAAATAAAATGACAACAAGATTAATCATGATATCGAAGGCTGGGGTTTGTTTTAATCATGTCTCATGGCCCTTGAATATACTTTGTCATCTCTCTTTGGTTTAAAAATGCAGAGGCTTCCTAGGGTCCTGCTCACCTCCCAGGCACAGCTCAGACCCCAGCCACTCCTCAGAAAAAGTGCTCAGGCCACATCTGCAGGTGACAAGGACCCAGTGCCCTTTACAAGCAGGGTGTAGAGACTCACTGCTTGGCAGAGCCCTTCCTCCCACGGTACTGGGTGGCTAAGAAGTACACCTCAGAGGACTCCTTCCTGCTGGCCTCGGGCTTCACGATGTGCATGCTCTGGAAGCCCTCCGTCAGTCTCTTCTGCAACTGGTGGCTGTGACTTCCGGCCCAAGTTTTACACAGCAGCGTTCCCCTCGGAGCCAGGATGTGTGCAGCCATGTCCAGCAGCATCAGGCACAGGCCGATTATCCTGTCGTGGTCCAGGTCCCGGATCCCCGTGGCATTGGGGGCCATGTCGCTCAGAATCACATCTGCCCTCCTGCCAGGAAGCAGTTCTAGGATTCTCTGGAAGGTTCTCGGGTCGGTTACATCCGCAGGGCACAGAAACGTGGCTCCTTCCAGTGGGTGTATGTGAAGAAGGTCTACCCCGAGCACAAAGCCAGCCGGAGAGCTAGGGTCTACGGGAGAGATGGTGAACGCACGATTTACACTGGGCATCTTTCCACAACAGTACACGCCACAAACTGAAATGAAACCAAGACATCAGAGCCAGGAGCCGGGGGTAACCCCAGCAACTCAGGAGAATGAGGCAGGAGGATCACGAGTTTGAGGGCAGCCGCTGCCCGTGCAACTTAGTGAGACCCTGTCTCAAAATAACGAGAAGTAAAAATCAGGCTGGGGATGTGGTAGAGCACTTGCCTAGCACACAACCAGCCACATAGGTCCAACCTCCAGTACTACAAAACATTTAAAATAAAATAAAACTTTAAAGACAGACAGACTTGGAAACCTCTGAGACTGATTCAGCTATCCTGTTGCAAAACGATGTCAATATACCATTAAGTAGAAATTCTCTCCAGCCTGGTGTGGTGGTGCCCACCTGTAATGCCAGGGACTCAGAAGGCAGAGCCAGGAGGATGCTGAGTTGGAGACCAGAGGCAAGCTCCCTAACTTAGCCAGACCATGACTCAAAAATAGAAAATAAAAAATGGGCTGCACCCCCCCCACTGTGAGTGCAGAGCACTCACAAAGTACGCATGAGGTCCTGAGTTCAACTCCCAAGGACAATTTAAAAATAAGAAAAAAGAAAACAAAAAGAAAAGAAGAAATTCGCTCTAATAAGGCTCCAAAGTAGCAAAAACATGGTACAAAGCACTTCTGAAAAATATACCTAGGCAATGTGATGCCACCCTTTGACTACCAATTCCACAAAATATAAGACAGTGAGGACCAATTTATTTTCAGAAACTCTTCATTCCAATAAAAGTAAACACAATGCATGAGTAGAATCATCACATAATTAGCGATGTGTATCATTTGACTATTTGAATATAAAAAAACTCTCAGGAGAAAAAAAATGTGCCACTGGTAGTCAAGGGGTTGAGGAGTATTCAACACACACTTCTACTTTGTCCTTCCAGCTAGATGGGCCAGAGGCCTTTTTTGTCATTATGGCCAGCTATGACTAGACCCCCGGCTCAAAAGGACGCGCCTATACAAGGGGGCCCGACCACTCTGTCCACGGCAGAGGACGGCTCACTGGAGTCCCCTCAGACTCCTGGCGGTCAGGGTGGACGCCCCACCTGTGCCCATGGCATTGACTCTCTGCACGGCCACCTGACTCCAGGCCCCGGGAGCCGCCCCGCAGTCCAGCACGCGGAGGCCAGGCCGCAGGATCTGGTGCCTGTCGTTCATCTCAAGCAGCTTGAAGGCACTGCGACAGCGGTAACTCTCCATCTTCGCGGCCTTCACGAATGGGTCTTTCAGATGCCGCATCAGCCACCAGTGCTCCGTTCCCGTCCGGTCCTTGAGGCGACACGCGGCTGTGTGGAACCTCTGACGCTGAAGGGCAGCACACACCAGCTTCAGGTACCTGACAGGCGGGAGAGGAGCGCGGAGGCTGGCGGCAGGTTCCGAGAAGGGAGGAGCCCTTGGTTCAAAGCCTTGTTTTTAGAGATGGGGAGCTGAGGCCCAAGAGGGGAGGCGAGTTCTCAAACCTGCGCAGCCAGAGAGGTGGCATGGGCTGAACTGCATCCCCCCAACCCAAGATCCATGTTTCCCAGGACCTCAAAACCTGTCTGTAATTGGAGAAAGAGTCCTTAAGGAAAAAAGTAAGGTGACCCAAGGTCCTTGGCTGGGGACCTAATCTAGCCTGGCTAGTGTCCTTATGAGGAGATCATGAGAGAGAAGACTGTGTCTAAAGGACAGGGAAGAGCCAGGCGCGGTGGCACACGCCTATAATCCCAGCGACTTGCGAGGCAGAGGTAGGAGGATCACAAGTTCGAGGCCAGAGGCAGTCTGCGTAACTTAGCAAGACCCTGTCTCAAAAAAAAAAAAAAAAAAAAAAAAAAAAGGGTTGGGGGTGCAGCTCAGTAGTAGAGGAACTGCAAAGCATGTTGAGAGGCCCTGGGTTCAACCCCCAAGTACTGCAAAATAAATAAATAGATACATAAATAAGCCAGGGATGGTGGCACAAACCTGTAATTCCAGCACTTGGGAGGCTGTGGCAGAATTAAGAGTTTGAGGCTAACCTGGGCTACAGAATGTGACTCTGTCCAAAAAAAACTTTTTAACTAATGAAAAATAATTTTGTTTTTGAAGTACTGGATATTTGAACCCAGGGCGCTGCATGTGCTAGACAAGCGCTCCACCACTGAACTATAGCCCACCCCTTTTTGGTTTTTTGAGACAGAGTCTTGTGAAGGTGCCACACTGGCCTTGAATTTGTGATCCTCCTGCCTCAGCCTCAGGAGCAGCTGGGATTGCAGGCGCCGCCACCTTGCCCAGCAGTGGGAGTAGTAGTCTATCTTCATCTGGCAGAGATTTCCACTGTGCTCTGAAAGACGGCAAGAAAGCACCAGGACAGGTCCCTGCCCCAGACGCCTCTTGCTGCAGGCCTCCAGCCAGGCTCTGGCCCCACATGTTTCTTAATATGGAACCCAAGGTACGTGGATGGTTGAAGGACAATCTCCAAGGCTCCTTCAGAAACAAGTTACTTTTTTTTCCCACCGTGCATTGGTGGCCACAGTGCCTGGGCATGCCAGGAGCTACACGAACGTCCCCTCACCTACCTCTCAGAACAATCTCGCAACTAAGATCTGCGTCCATTACTTTTCATCAACCCCACACCTCCACAGCCAAAGCGCCTCGGATAGCAGGATGGAAAGGTGTGAAGACACGGGCTGGCGCCTACAAAAGGCTTAGGGGTCTAACGGGAAAACGGCTTCTAACGGTGGGAGAAGGGGTGGACAGTGAGGTACGAGGCCAACAAGGCGAGGATTTTTCCACAAATGCTGAGTCGGCCTGATTTGGGCCACAGACCTCGCCAACTGCATTCCGGCGTCCTGGATTCGGCGGAAGCCCTGTGCCGTATCCTTAGGACAGGGGTCCTCTCCACCTGCAGGGCCACTCACCTGCCTTTCTGCAGGCCTCCACTCAAAACAACCTCACCTGCCTCTCTGCGGGCCTCACTTGTACCTGCAGCGACCTCCCCTGGTCTCTACGGGCCTCTCCACCTGCAGCAACTTCACTTGGTCTCCATAGACTCCTATCCACCCGCAGCGCCCTCCCTGGTCTCCGCGGACCCCGTACTCCCTGAGCCCCGGCTCGGCCTCGCCCCGGAGGCCGGGCAGAGGAGGACCGGCCTCCCCCATGTGCCACAACACTACCCCGCCGCGGCGCTCACCCCTCCATGGGCGCCCGTCCGCGACCGCCGGAAGTCCCGCCTCACTTCCGGCGCGGGGCCCCGCCCCCGCCAGACCCGGAAGCGGCGCGCAGGTGCACGTGGGACGCGGGGAGGTGCGGGGCGCGGGGGAGCCGGGGGCTGGGGGCTGGGGGCTGGGGGCAGGAGGCGGGGTCTGGGAATTGAGGGGGCCGGCGACCTGGGGTGCGGGCAGAACGGGCCAGGTCGGGGTCCCCAGGTCCCGGTTCCCAGGCCCGGGTCCCCAAGTCGGGGTCCCCAGGTCCGGGGCGCAGCACAGGCCCGGCCCTGGCAGGGCGGTGGGGACCGGGGTTTGCTGAGCGCCCCCGCGTGCAAGCCTGAGCGCCGCACCCTGTGTGCGGTGCCCCCAACCCTGGTGACGGGGCCCAGTCTGCAGGTGACCCCAAGTGGCCAGGGTGGGGCTGCCGGGGCCCCCAGCGCCGGGACGCTCCTGGGACCTTGTGGGATTTGCCGCCTAACCGCACACCAGTCCACGGGGGTACGAGACCGGGGCCCACAAGACCTGGGTTTGGTCACTGGCCCTGGTGTTTGACATTGGGTCAAACTTAGCCTCTGCACGTGTGTTCGCCTCTGAAAGTGGGAAAGCGAATCTTCACTTATGCAATTCTTGGGTCTATTAAGTGGGATAACTTTTATTTGTTTATTTATTTATTTATTGCAGTACCGGGGACTTTAACCCAGGGTCTCATGCATAATTTTTTTTGTTTTGCGGTACTGTGGGTGCTGAACCCAGGACCTTGTGCATACTTTGCAAGCCTTCTGCCACTGAGCTGCACCTTCCGCCCTTTTTGTTGTTGTTGTTGTTAGGTGCTGTCAAGTCCATATCGGGCTCAAAGCAACCCTATGTACAACAGGCAAAACACTATTGTCAATGCTTCTCTGCTGTTCATAGGGTTTTCAATGGCGGATTGATTTTTGGGAGTGGGTTGCCGGGTCCTTCTCCCAAGCCTCCAGCGCCTGGTGTTCCCAGGTAGTCTCCCATCCAAGTACAAACCAGGCCCAACCCTGCTTAGCTTCTGAGATCTGACAGGATTGGATGCCACAGGGCTAACGCTGCAGCCACCCTTTTTATATCTTTTTAAAATGAGACAGGGTATCATTAAGTTATGAAGGCTGCCTCTGGCCTCAAACCTGTGGTCCTCCTGCCTCCACTTCTGGAGTCACTGGGATCAGACAAGGCGTATGCCTCTGCACTCTGCTAGGTGGAACTTTTGGAAAGAACTCTAATCTGCCTGATGCAGCGCTGGTCTCACCTTCAGACCATTCAACCAGCAACACTGTGCCATTTTACTGAAGGCATTTCAGCGTCCTTGGAGTTTGATGTCCACAGGGATTCCTGTAATACAGAAAGACAGTTATATGTAGTCTGTGCCTACTGAGTGAAGGCTGGCATTGCTTTATCATCATCAGAGTTACTTAGGAAGCCAGGGTCTCCAGCACAAGCGAGTCAGTGTCAAGGTAAAGAACACACGCTCATCATGGGCAGGCCAGCCATGGACCCACTTCTCCTACCTGACCGGCCCCACCACCGGGACCCAGCGCCAGGTCCCTTTCCTCAGACACCGTGACTTCCACGGTGGATCCCAGGTTCTGAATCCTCTGGCCAGGTCTGCCCCACCCCCTGGGACCAGAACAGACCAGTAGGAAGTGTGATCTGTTGCTCCTGTTTCTCCTGGGCCCTTATTCCAGCAGGGGCCCTGGCAAAGGCACCCCCCAGACTTTCCTCTGGCGCACACAGCTGTTGAAGCAGGAAAGGCCCTGGGGCTTCCACTGCCCTCTCGGTCTCAGGTCCCACGGCAGGAAAAGTGGGTTATGAACCCATATTGCAGGAAGGAAGACCACCGTACAGCTACATGGGCCTGGCCCTGTCCAGAGCTGTCCATATCCTGGGACTCTGGAAGCCTGCCACTGCAGAGAAGTTGAAGCTAGGCCCCAGGAGACCAGAAAAAAAGGCCCTACTAACACAAGGCCCCCCCCGCCCCAGGTGTGTCAGCTTGCTGAAAGCTATGACACTGCTATCTCAGATACCAGCCGGGCCCACCCATGGTGGACAGGTTTCAGTTAAGCCTCCAGACTGACAGACTAGGGAGAAGGACCGGCAGTCCGTTCCCAAAACAATTAGCCATTGAAAACCCTATGAATAGCAGAGAAGCACTATCAGATACAATGCTGGAAAATGAAGCCCCCCAGGCTCGAAGGCACTCAAAAACAACTGGGGAAGAGTTGCCTCCTCAAAGTAGAGTCAACCATAATGATGGAAATGGAGCAAAGCCCCTGGAACCTCCTTTTGCTGATGTGGCATGACTCAAAATGAGAAGGAACAGTATCTGCAACATTGACCTCAAACATAAAAAGATTGTGCATGGCAGTGTTGGGTAGTGCTTCATTTTGTTCTATGTAAGGTTGCTATGAGTTTGATCTGACTCAGGGGTACCTAACAACTAACAATGCAAAGGCCAAAGCCTGACACTGAGCTCTTAGATAAACTGCATGGCTGTCCAGTGGGGCAGGTGGGCACAGGCGCTGGTCTTCCCTTCTGCATAGAGGCTTGGGGTGGATGGGGTAGATGCAGGAGCAAGAAGAGCCCTCACTGGAAAGGTCATGCGGTCCTCTGTAGCTAGGAGGGTGAAGGAGGTGGGAATGGAAGAGGGAGCCCTCCCCTGACCGGCTTGACCAGTCCTGGCAAGCAGAGCCTGGCACTGATCCCACTGGGTGCTGAAGGCTAGGCCTGTCTCTACCCTGGGAAATTTTTTGTTCAAGGTCAAGTTTACATCTGCCCCCAGGCCTAGAGAACTAAGCCAGGCTTCCCCTCCCACCTCCCAGAGCATGTTTCCATTCCACCTGGCCACCTCTCACAGCGGCGGACATGCTTCATGCACACCCCACCCTCCTGCCCTCCTCACAGACCCCCAGGGACCCATGGGCACCTCCCGGCTCTACACACTGGTGCTGGTCCTGCAGCCTCCGCGAGTCCTCCTGGGCATGAAGAAGCGAGGCTTCGGTGCTGGCCGCTGGAATGGCTTTGGGGGCAAAGTGCAGGACGGAGAGACCATTGAAGACGGGGCCAAGAGGTGAGAAAGGGGCAGGGGTGAGGATTCAGGGTATAGAGCCGCACCCCTGAGTTCAGCACTGGGCACTGTGACCCAGGGCACATATTTCATCCTTGAGCCTCCATATATGCCACTATACCTGGTTCATTGGCCTTTCCCCTCCCTCCCCCCAGTACTGGGGGTGCTGAACCCAGGCCCTCATGCATGCTTTGTAATTGCTCTACCACTGAACTGCACCCCAGCCCTTTTTTTTTAAATTTTGAGTTAGGGCCTCATTAAGTTACACAGGCTGCCTCTGGCCTTGAACTTGTGATCCTCCTGCCTCAGCCTCCTGAGTTGCTGGGATGACAGGTGTGGCCTCCCAAGTCGCCTTATGGTGTATCTTTTAATGTAAGGTGCTACTTCTCACCTTGCACCAAATGAAAAAGATGTCAAAAAAAAAAGAAAACCAAAGACAATCTATGATCACAATCTGCATCTTTAAAGAGGAAGTGGGACTTGCAGACTCTGCATTTCAGGAATAAGGAAGGTTCGAACGGACGTCACTTTCAGGAGTGACTCTCAGGAGATGACGGCTCAGTGCGCCTGGAGTTCCAGGAAACCGGGTGCTCATCTTTTCTCTGCTCCCATCTGTGTGGGCAGCCTCACAATGCTGTGGGCATTTTGTGTTATTTATGTATTTTCCCAGTACTGCAGGGTTGATCCCAGGACCTTACACGTACTTGCCAATGCTGTACCACCGAGCTGAACCCCCAGCCCATTTTTTATTCTTTTACCTTCAAACAGGATCTCACTCAGTTCCGCAGGCCACCTCTAGCCTCAAACCTGTGATCCTCCTGCCTCTGCCGCCTGAGTTGCTGGAATTATAGGCACACCACCAGGCCCTGCTACAATGCTGGGGTTGTTTTTTGGTTTTTGTTTTTTAAATAAATCTAACAATTGGCATTTGTCATCATTGTTTTGTTTTTTGAGGCAGGATCACATAGCACCTCTGCCTCCCGAGTGCTGGGATCACAGGCGTGGCCGCAGCGCCAGGCTCCTCCCTCACCCTGAGAGGAGATCTCAGGAGGCCAAGACAGGGTCTTTCGCGGCTCAGGATGGCCTGGAACTCAAGATCCTCCTGCCTTTCCTCTCCAGTTCTGGGATCACAAGCTACGGTACCCAGCCCCCACCCCCTCTTTCTCTCTCATTCATATACATATCTATATATATATATTTTATTTTTTATTTATTTTTTTTAAGGGATATAGAGGAGAAAGACCTGCCAGGCACGCTGGCGCACACCTGTAATCCCAGCGGCTTGGAGACAGAGGCAGGAGGATTGCAAATTCGAGACCACAGACAGTCTGCATTACTTAGCGAGACCCTGTCTCAAAAAGTAAAAAAGTGGGGGTGCAGCTCAGTGGTCCAGCACTTGCAGAGCATGCAACTGCAAGACCCTGGGTTCAACCCCTAGTACTGTTAAAAAAAAAAAAAAAAAAGGAAAAAGAAAAAGAAAAGAAAAGAAAGACCTAAAGGAAAATGACTCCTCCTTAGTAATGGCTCATTGGGATTTTGTTTCCTGGGTTGTCCACAATGAACATGTAATTTCTTTTTGAGGCAGGGTCTTGTGTAGCTCAGACTGCCTTCAAACTCATGATCCTCCTGCCTCTGCCTCCAGAGTGCAGGAATGACAGGCAAGCACCACCACACCCAGCTGGACATGACTCTTCACCATCTCCAGGTCCCCGGCCCAGAGCCTCTGAATTCTAAATTCTAAATTCTAATTTCTTTATTTTTTTGAGATGGGGTCTGTGTTGCCCAAGCTGGTCTTGAACTTCTGAGTTCAAGCGATCCTCCTGCCTCAGCTTCCTGAGTACCAGGGACTCCAGGCAAGCAGCACAAATTCTGATTTTTTTTCCCCCTGAACCAGGGTCTTGCTATGTAGCCCCAATTGGCCCAGGTGGTGGCCGCTGTCATCCCTACACTCTGGAGGTGGAGGCAGGAGGACTGTGAGTTTGAGGCCAATCTGAGCTACACAGTAAGACCCTATCTCAAAAAAGAAAAAGATCATAGCCGGATGCGTGGCTCATGCCTGTAATCCCAGTGGCTTGGGAGGCGGAGACAGGAGGATCACAAGTTCGAGACCAGAGGCAGTCTGCGTAACTTAGCAAGATCCTGTCTCAAAAAGTAAAAAAAAAAAAAAAAAAAGGGGGGCTGGGGGCGCAGCTCAGTGGTCCAGCACTTGCAAAGCATGCAGGCTCGAGGCCCTGGGTTCAATCCCCAGTATTGAAAAAAAAAAAAAAAGAAAAAAAGAAAAAGATAAAGATTACGTGATCATTGTAGATAGTCCCCCCTGCCTCGGCCTCCCAAGTGCTGGGACTATAGGTGAGCGCCGCCATACTGGGCTCCAAATTTAGCCAAAGTTCAATTCCCAGGTTGGGCCAGGTTGCGACCTCCCGACATTTTCCCATTCCTGGGTTCCCGTGGCCCTGTGGGCCTGGATGCCCTGCTTTCCCCAACACCTCCTCCCCCCTCCACTGTCTCCACCCAGGGAGCTGCAGGAGGAGAGTGGTCTGACGGCGGACACGCTGCACAAGGTGGGCCACATCGTGTTCGAGTTCGTGGGTAACCCCCAGCTGATGGACGTGCACATCTTCAGTACCAACAGCGTGCGGGGGACGCCCGTGGAGAGCGACGGTGAGTCTCAGGGGCTGCAGCGGGAGGGGAGCCCCACCTCACCTCGCCTGCCTGGCTGGGAGAAAGGCCCCAGACCTGGGCCTTCCGCATGTCATCTGGAGGCGCTACGGGGCCCCAGCCAAGCCCATTTTCCTGTTCTGTGAAATAAGAGCCAGGCCAGACTCAGTGGCTCACACATATGATCCCAGGGACTGAGGAGGCGGAGGCAGGAGGATCGCAGGTGGGAGGCTAGAGGCAGCCTGCGTAACTTAGCAAGATGCTGTTTAAAAATAAGTTAAAAAATGGGCTAGGGGTGCACGCCTGTAATCCCAGCGGCTCGGGAGGTGGAGGCAGGAGGATCGCAAGTTCAAGACCAGAGGCAGTCTGCATAACTTAGTGAGACCCTGTCTCAAAAAGTAAAAAAAACTGTAATCCCAGCGGCTTGGGAGGCGGAGGCAGGAGGATCGCAAGTTCGAGACCAGAGGCAGTCTGCGTAACTTAGTGAGACCCTGTCTCAAAAAGTAAAAAAAATGGGCTGGGGGTGCAGCTCAGTGGCCCAGCACTTGCAGAGCATGCAAGCGTGAGGGCCCGGGTTCAAACCCCAGTACCACCAAAAAA
>VMDO01015952.1:0-49418 GCA_007922755.1 Pedetes capensis
AAAATTGTTGCTTTAGTACATTTCTGTATAATTGGGAGTTTTTGTATTGGTTAGATACAGAGCTTACAGTCATGCACAACTGATTTGCATTTAAACAGGACATAGTCTTTCCAAGTTCCAAAACTCACTAGTGTTAAGAACATATATGATTTTCCCACTAAAATTTCTGGTCTATGTCTCAGAATTGTTCCATTTTTGAAAAATTTTTGCATGTATAACCAACAGTTGGCTTTTGTTAAGTTTTTATCACTTTGAATTATGTAAGGTTGACTGAAGAAAAATAATGCCACTTGCAGAGGAAAATTCATTCCAGTCCACAGCCTTCACTCACTGGCTTCATCTAAGTGAATACTGAAGGCTGCTAGAGGTGTGAGAAAGAGACAAATCATGATGCCATCATACTAGGGAACCTTTGAAAGTACGTAATTTAAATTTTCAGTATGAAATCAAGATTGTTTTTCTGTTGTATATACATAATCATACTTTTGTAGCACTTTTAACATGCATGCCTGGAAATATCTTTAATCTCCTGCCAAGCAATACTAAGTTCTTAGAAATAACTCCAATTGCCTACCCTGTCTTCCATGTTGTTTCTGCCTACTATTGTGGTCCAACTCTTTTTTTTAAATCACATCAACTCCAAATTACTCATTAATATGATTGTTCATGCCAGGGGATAACAAACTTGTTCTCTAAAGATAGAATAGTAAATATTTTTGCCTTTGCACACCATATGATCTCTGTCACAATGAAACTTGACTGATGTAGTATGAAAGTGGCCATAGAAATAGGTCAAATGAATGAGAGTATCCCATGTCCCAACAAAGGAGGCACTAGGCTATGTTTCATCTGGCAAAGTTTGCCAATTACAGAATTATATAATCAGAGCTTTGTTCAGCTTCACTTTCACAATCCCTCTCTCTAATAATAATAATAATAATAATAATAATAAAAACTGCTGCATCCCACTCCTTGTAGGGTCCATTTCTTTCCTCCAGAAATACATCTTCCTAGGGAGCTTTCAGAGAAAAGCATAAATATTCTTTATTTTATTACTCTGAAGCATAAGCATTCTTTGGTAGAAAGGAATTCTTGAAGCCCTTTCTTGTAGTGCTTGTAACCTAATTTGATTGGTAAAAATTTCAAGCTTCATGTAAAAATTACAAGTTCTGATTTTTTCCTTCAAAAAGTCCTTTTTGAATGTATAATTTTATCCCATGTTCAAAACTATTTAGTCATGGTTTAACTATGGACAAGATCAAGAAATTAATGTAGAGAAAAAGAATCAATTTATTAGAATCATAATGATTTTTTTCTATTATATTTGCTCAAAAATAATGTTTTAAAAATTCTTGTTAAAAACTCATTCAACTTTCTTTTCTTTAGAGAAAAGGATATTTCTATCTTTCAAGTAAATTGGTATAATACCAATATCTAAGTAAAATGGCATTGTTTTCCTTGTGAGAGCCCAGTTTATCAAAGAATACCCTAGGGAAAAATCTTGTCAACTCTATTTATGCTGTCTGGATGGCACAAATGTGTCAAATGCTGATTCCCTGAAGTATCCACTGGTTTCTTCCCAAGAGGCCTGTGTGCCTACCTCATGTGGGGACAATTGGTGGCCTTTTGATGTACATGGTGAACTGTACAGCCTTAGCTGAAGTTCTATCAGTATCATCTGTGCTGCTGATTAAATCTCAGACATATGTTGATCATATTGTCCTTGGCAATGTCTGTTTAGGGTAACTATAGATAACAATGGTGTATTATATTCTTCAAAATGCCAGGAAAAAAGATTTTGAAAGTTTTTTCTATAAAGAGCTTTTAATTATGTTCCAGTTTATGTATCAGATTTTTTCCTTCTTTTAAGTTTGATTCAGCTCCCATGTATGAGTGAGAACATGTGGTATTTCTCTTTTTGGGTTTGTGTTTGTTCACTTAAGATAATTTTCTCCAATTAAAAAGCTCTTGTAAACCTAGTGGAGAAGGGACAATTTAAGGAGTGAAAAGAAGGAGGGAGGGACCTAGCAAAAGGAAGCAATGATAGGAGAAGACAGGAGGGGGAGGAGGGCCAATGAGGATTGAGGAAGGACAGAGAGGTCAACCTCAAAGTAAACAGCCCAACTTTAATAGTTCGGGAAGTAATGACAATAATATGAAAGGATGGTAATAATGCAAATGGACTAGATTACTCATGTAATACTACTGAGAATGTAAAAAGATAGATCACTATAGAAAAAGTTTGTGCTTAAATCAAAATCAGGATGCATGTATATAGATAAATATTCCCACAAAAAGACATACAAGTAGAGAGGCAGCCATTGGTGTGTGTGGGGGAGAGATGGCAGAGGAGGGGCATGAGAGGGTAAGGGGGAAGTTATGTGAGCAATGTACAATGAAACGCATATATGGAAATGTCACAATGAAATACGTGTCAGAATGAAACCCATTAAATTTTACATTTAAAAATTCCAATTTAAAAAAAAAGGTTTTTTCCATAAAGAAATGATAAATACTTGAGGTGACACATGTTTAATCTAATTTAAACATTACGTGGTACCCCATTAATATGTACAATTTTTATGTTTTTATATGCAGTTTAAAAAGAAAATTTAATTTAAATTTTAAAAATAAGTTGGAAATGTTAAACATAAAAACAAATAAATGAAAAAAGGGAAAAAAAGCCCTTGTTTCTAGACTATCACTATAATGACCTTCAGCTTACACTCATGACCCTTAGTGAGGACTATTATAGTGCAATATTCTTTTGTTAGTTATGTACCACTGTGTAACAAACTGCCTCAAAACTTAATGGAATAAACAAGCAAATATGTCATATCTCTCAAGATTCAATGTTTATCTTAGGGTATATTTCTGGTCTAGGCTGGTTTGATTTGTATCTACTCTGCTCACTGATATGTCCATTCACCTAGTGAGTTGGCTAATACCTGGATATTTTAGGATGGTGTCATTCACATGTCTGGCACTGCCAGGCTATAGAGTGGGATCCTTGGTTCTCTGTAGTGGATGCTATCACAAGGAACTCAGATCCTTCTCTTCAATGCCAAGATATTTTTTCCCATAATATTGAGAACTATTTTCTACTGACAACTTACTGCAGAACCTCTACCCTGAAAGTTGCCAAAAGTAACTGCTTAGCCTAAGATCATACTCCCTCATAATGGGCAGCCTGAGTCCAATGCCTGCGTAGTTGATGGGGAGAAAAACTGTCTGGGCACTTTGCCTCAGCTTGGGACACCTTAGAAGAAACATCTGAGCACGAGAGTTTTCCAAAGGTTTTTAATTGTTCTGTAGCCCAATTTTTTAGCCCTATAATCTATCCTATCTTCATTACTTCCTCACTATTATTGCCAACAACACTTCTCCCAAAACTTCCTGGTTGGAAATATTCATCCCAGCGTCTGTTAACCAGGTACCATGACTTCAAACACCCTCTATGCAGCCTCTCCACCTTCAGCAGGCTTTCCTGGGATCATTCCCCTGAGGATATTTACTGGGTCCCCAAGCACATAAAAGTAAAATACGGCTTCTGAGACTTGGTCTTAGAACTTGCAAAATTTCCCGTCTTTCACGTTATTTTGCTTAACATCTCTGTTATCAAAATAAATTTAAATGGCTAAATTATTTATTGCCGTAGGTGTGGGGGGTGTTGAACCTAGGGCCTTATGCATGCTTTGCGAGTGCTCTCTCACTGAGCTACACCCCCCAGCTTACTTTTTACTTTTTATTTTGTGACAAGCTGCCTCTGGCCTGGAACTTTGATCCTCCTGGCTCTGCCTCCCAAAGTGCTGGGATTGCAAGCCTGCACCACTGTGCCCAGCTATAAATAATCTTAATGGTAGTGATGATGTTGCTTTTGCTGTTCTTACTTTGTATTGTTGTTGTTGTTGTTGTTAGGTGCTGTCGAGTTGGTATCCAACTCATAGTGACCCTATGTACAACAGGCAAAACACTATTGTCAGTGCTTCTCTGCTGTTCATAGGGTTTCCAATGGCTGATTGATTTTTGGAGTGGGTTGCCAGGTCCTTCTCCCTACTTTGTATTAGGCACTGTTTTAAAAACAATATGTATGATAATTTATTTAATACCACAGGCTTCCAAAGTAGATACCATTGTTATCCTTTTTAAACTGATGAAGATACAGTCTAGTTTTATCACATATTTCCCCAAATGAGCTAAATCTATCTCATGAAATCTATGAAACACCCTCAGCCTTAATATGGAAACGAATGACACAAGTGAGGTACAGAGTACTCATTCAATGGGCTGATTTCTTTTTAGGGATTTAAATCTCTGGAGATTGCTCAAATTAGTGAGAAATTTCATTAACAAGAATTTTTCCAGGGGATCAAAACTTAGGTGAAGCAGGGACAGTGAGAGGCCTCACTCATAATGATCATTATTTGGATTCAACCAGGAGTGACACTGTGCACTCTCTGAGGCTCTGGGCTCGATCCCCAGCATTGAAAAAAAAAAAAGAGAGAGAGAGGAGGACACAGCAGCCCACTCCTGAAACAGTCAGTCATTGAAAACTCTATGGATAGCAAAGATACACTGACATAGTGCTGGGCATGGCACAGTGTCAGAGAGTGTTTTCTTCTGTTGTACACAGGGTTGTGATGAGTTGGACCCAACTCAATGGCACCTACCACTACCACCACCATCACCACCACCACCACCAATAGTGTGGCCATCTGTATGCCTGTGCTCATGGACATTTACCATTTCATTCACTAAGGATTCCCATGCTGGAAGAATTTCAGTTAAATGATTAGTCTGAGGTAGTCAAACCTTGTGTTATGCATCAGAGCAGACATTTTAAGCAACAATCCAGCTCATATTTGCATAGAGGTGGATTTAGTTACTGATACCATGCATTTATACTGTCTGCCTTTTATTTTCATAATTCCTTTCCCAAACCTCCCTTGACAATCTGAAGCTATTTTTATGGTTACTGAAATATTACAGCGGGAGCATAGATTTAGCATAGACCATCATATAGTACAGAACTGACCATCCCCTCATTCCTCTAACATAAAAGTACAGAAACCATTTCTAAAGGAATGTGACAGGAATGTTGTAATGCTTTCACCCCACTGAGTGAGAGGATGGAGGTTTAGTCTGCCTGTATTCCCTTCCTTCTTCACTATTCCAACATACACTTGATCAAGAGGCCAATCTTTCCTTATGGTAAATATTGCTATTTGGTCCTGGGAATATAAAATACTGCCCTCTCATGCTACAGTTTTCAAGCAGACATCCAGAGAATATAATGGTCAACCTAAATACCCTACAATTAATGCATGTGTAATATTTACCATTGTGACATTGTAAGTGTCTTTGTGTGAATTCTCAATGTGAAGCTCTAACACTTCCCTGTCACTTGTACAACAGAGCACACATAATGATTTGTAATGTAAACACATGCACCCTTTTCTCCTTAACAATGTCAAATAAAATGTCACCCTCTAAAGTAGAACATTGTTTAGTAATCTTTAAAAACCAGCCTACAATGCATTATCAGAAAAGTTTGGCTAAGAAGAGAGGATGCAATCTAACTATTTCCTTTAAAATGCTGCCATTGACTTAAAAATAATCATAACCACACTCCACTCCAGGGGCAGTAGGTAAATTCATTAATGAAAGGTGGCTGAAAACCAATAAGGTTAGAAAGGTTCCCCAATGAATAGGAGAAAGCTACATCAAAATATTAATTTTCATTTTATTGCATTTATCACTTATTGAGTGTATTAAATTAGCAGACATCACATTCGACTTCCTGACCTTAGTAGTATTATTACTCATGGAAGATGATTTTCACGCAGGGAAATTATTTTGATTAATTTCTTAGTGGACTAAGGAGAGATTCTATCTCATTTCTGACTCCTGGAGGTGCTACTTCATTCACTTCAGTTGCAATAGAAAAATTGTTATTGTTGAAAGATAATTTCTGAAACTGCTAGGCCACTTATAGCCTCTTTACCATTATCTTTGAATTTGTCTAATTCTATAAGTATGGCAAGATTGTAAATGTGGCAATGTAGTTCCCAGGGTCCTTGGCTACTGGGTATTGTGACTGCCTGACTTAGGCCAAGTTCTACCTCAGTAAATGAGGCCGAACTTCCCAAACTGAGAGAAAACACCATTTTCATCAATGGAGCAATATGTTAAAATGATTTGATATAAGTTAACTAAACATGCACAGAACTCCCTGGTTTTTTCAAACTGGCCTCTGTTTGTTTTTACCTTATGCTACTGAGATGTCAAGTAAGAGGTAGAGAGTTGTTGTTGTTGTTGTTGTTAGGTGCTGTCAAGTCGGTATCCAACTCATAGTGACTCTCATAGGGTTTTCAATGGCTGTTTCGGGATTGCCTTGGGAGTGGATTGCCAGGCCCTTCTCCCAAGAGAAGTTAATACCATATTTAAATTCCCCAAAATAAGAATAAGAGTAAAAAATTACTTTAAAGCAATTTGCTTTCTTAAGTCTTCCAATTCCATAATGATATCCTTTTCCAAGAGAATTAAAATTAAATCATCATATAATTGTATCTCTATGTACTTATTTTCTTCACTATTCAGATTCTTTTGAAATTGTCTCCCCTTCAGCTCTTAATTTCTTATTAAATGTGTTTTTGAAGAAGGGCACAGTGGTGCATGCCTATAATACCAGCAGAAGGATCACAAATTTGAGGCCAGAGGCAGCTTATGTAACTTAGCGAGACCTTGGCTCAAGGCAAAAAGTCAAAAAGGAGCTGGGGTGGGGCTCAGTGGTAGAGCGCTTGCAAAGTATGTGTGAGGCCCTGGGTTCAGACCCTTGGTACTGCAAAAAAAATGTGTTTTTGGTACAAGCTTGAAATCATCATTAAATTGCCACACATTGTTCTTCCTTGGTCACATTTTTCCTCAGTCAGTCTTCTCCTTGTTCTGCTTCAATTTGACAGAGATTTTGAAAAGTAGAAATGCAAATACCATTTTACATAATAAAACATACCAAATATCTTTCCTACTCATAATTCTTTTGAAGATCTTTAATATTGGTTTAAGATGTATGGCTACTCTCAGCCACTTGAACTGATTTGGTACCATAGTCTATTGAAGGCATTTACTGAGGTCATTAAAATAAACCCATTTTTTCCCACACATCTCTCTAGATTTTCCATGTGAATATGTTTCAGGATAAACATTTGAAGCCACCTTCCCTAGCTTTCCACTTTGCTATGCTACTGTAATGCTGAGTTAAAAAATATTTTCAAATGCCAACATTAAAGTTTGTAACCAGTTTTCCTTAGTTCATGTACAAAATTTTATCATTTTATTGGTTTGATGTGCTGGACAGTACTGGGATTTCCTCTTAATGATCTGTACACAAAGAGCCACCTCTTGATATGAGCAATGAGTTCTTTAAAGATGAGAACCTCATTAACCTTGATTATGGACTCTCAAGAACCAGCCTAGTGCATGTCTCTTAGTGTATTCTTGGTAAATTACTGATTGATTGCATGGAAAACACAGGCTGTGAAGAGACTGCTAATTGGGAATTAAATTCTATAATTGGTTAAATAACATTTAGGAAGTTTTATGAAATTATATTTAATCAAAAAGATATGCCAGTATCCTTTTAAAATGACCAATATAATAGAAATCATAATCATAGTTGGAGGTAAACATAAATGCAAACAGACTAGAAAAAAATGGAGCATAAGATGGAGATCAATAAAAAGCTTGGAATCCACATACCTAGTATGTTCCCTTCTCTTTTCTTTATCAGAGAAATTAGAAGAATTCAGTTAAAGAAGGGTAACGACATGGGAAGTGATAGTGTGCTTATCATTCTCATTCACTTAATGTTCTTATTATTCTTGTTCCCTTCTGGTTTATCTTGTTCCTTGTAAATACCTACATTTGTATAAATTGTAAATAAATCTTATTAAAAGCACTGAATTCATACCTTAAATTTCTATCCATCATTGTGAGCTCAAAAAACTGCAGAAAATGGATGGGCCAGTTTAGTGTCCAAGTTAAATATTGGTTTTCTTTCTTTTTTTATTACATACTAAGGGGTTAAGCTGAGGGTCTTGTGCATGCTAAACAAGTACTGTACGGCTGAGCTGCACCCCTAACCCCCTTTTAATTTTTTTTATTTTTGAGGCAAGGTCTCACCAGTTGCACAGGCTGCCTTTGGCCTGAAACTTGTTATCCTCCTGCCTCAATCTCCTGAGTAGCTGGGATTATAGGCATGCACCACTGGTGTTTAGCTATCAATCTTTTCTTGAATATCCAGGTATGATGATAAAGGAGACAGATTACAGAAGTTTAATTATCTCTTTAGCAATCCCTATGAAGCAAGGAAGTTGTATCTAATGTCAATGTAGCATTTTTGGTCACTCTTTCTTATGAACTACCTTTAGGTTGTTGGTGGTGTTGGGTGCCATCGAGTTGGTATCCGACTCATAGCGACCCTCAGAGGGTTTTCAATGGCTGTTTCAGGATTGCCTTGGGAGTGGATTGCCATGTCCTTCTCCCATTTTTGCAGTGCTGGGACTTGAACTCGGGACCTCAGAGACGGCAGTGCAGCGCTCTACCAACTGAGCTAAATCCCAGCCCACCTTTAGGTTAGGATTGCAAAAACTCCTTAGGATTGTAAAAACTGCCTTTTGTGCCCTGCCAGAATCTGGTGTCACAGATATGTGCTCTTTTGTATAATTTTGCTAAATCATTCATGAAATATTTAATCCAATTTGGAGAAATATTATAGACAATTTGGATTAGACCTATTTATCCCACAAATGAGAAAACAAGACCTAATGAGATAAATTGACTTGCCCAATATTACTCAGTTAGTTGGTTACACTCCGTGCAAACACAATTGTGCCATAATTCAGGAACTGGAAAAACTGCTGAATATACTTTTAAACATATTGCTATTTCTCCATCAGAGCCATTTATAATAGGGGCTTTGATGAAATGAGAGTTTTCTTAGGATGGAGGAAGGAGGTAAACTCTACATGGAGTAATAGATAGCTTTCTTCACTTTTTTAAAGTCATAGGCCTGTATGGAATGACACGGTAAATATCATAATGACAAAGCGTACTTAGGTTATGATCTCAGCACTAGGATACAATGTCTATTATAGCACCAACAACCCCCATTTGTCTGTCACCTTGTTGTACTGTGGGGACTTACGTGTTGCTGTGATGCTGAAAGCTATGCCACTGGTATTTCAGATAACCAGCAGCGCCACCCATGATGGACAGGTTTCAGCTGAGCTTCCAGACCAGAAAGACTAGGGAAAAGGACCTGGCAGCCCACTCCTGAAACAATTAGCCATTGAAAACCTATGAATGGTAGAGAAACAACAAACCACCAATAGTAATAATTCCTCCCACTTATTTTTAGTTCTTTTTATATAAACACACACACACACACACACACACACACGTACCTGAGAGAGAGAAAGAAAAAGAGAGATTGAGAAAAGAATTTGTTCACATGACTGAGGCTTAGAAGCCTGCAATCTACTGTCTTTGTGTGGGAGATAGAGGAAAGCCAGTGATGTGAATTCCACTCCAAATCTGAAGGTTTGAGAAGCAGGAGTGCTAATGGTGTAAGTCCCAGTCCAAGGGCAGCAGAAGACCAATGTCTTAGTTTATACAATCTTTCTTTGCCTTTTGTTCTATTTAGCCACTCAGTTATTTGGATGATGGCCCACAGTAGGGAGGTCGATCTCTTTTTACTCAATCTACCAATTCAATGATAATCTTTTCCAGAAACATCTTCACAGATGCACCCAAAAATAATCTTTAACAAGATCATCTGGACCTTACAGTGGAACAATAAATTTGATGCATATAATTAACCATCATATATGGTTAGTACTTTTATTATCTGGTCTGTTGTTGTTGTTAGGTGCCGTCGAGTCGTGTCCGACTCATAGCGACCCTTGTAGGGTTTTCAATGGCTTATTGTTTCAGAATTGCCTTGGGAGTGGATTGCCATGTCCTTCCCCCATTATCTGGTCTAATGAATCTTTATTTATCCCTAATATTGCAAATATTATTATCCTATGTATTGTTCTAGACACTATAGCTAAGATTTCATTTTAGCCTATGATCAATAATAAATTAGATTTAAAGTATGCAGTAGAAGTAAAGTTTCAGTTTTTGTTTTTATATTTAACAAATTCTTCTATCATTGTAAGTTAGAAACATGTAATTTCTCAATTCCCTGTTGTGCTTGCCCAGAATTTTTTTCACATTTTAATTTATTTCTATAATCTACTGCATTCCATTGGTCTATATGCATATCCACACATAAATACCATCCTCTGCTTTGATTACCATAGCTTTACAGTAAGAATCTAAAACAGATACTATGAGTTCTCCAGCTGCCACATTTCCACAAAATCTAACACATTAGGTGTAGGGTTTTAGTAGATGCTGTTTATCTGATTGAGGAATTCCCTGGGTTCTGAGTTTGCTGGGATTTTTTTATGCAAGACAGTTGAGTTTCATCAAATTATTTTACTACATTTTTTGAGATGACCATGTGGTTTCTTTCCTTTCCTCTGTTAATGTCACAAATTACATTGTTTGAATTTCAAAAGTTAAAGCAAACTTAATAGCTTTCATTTATTAATTTAATATATATCAAGCACTTTGTATGTATCACTAACTCTTTTAAATCTTATTTTTATTTTAAGTGGCAAATAGTTGTGTACAGTTATGCAGTGCAATGTGATATTTTTATACATACAATCTAGAGCCAGCAAATAGGGCTCTTATTTTTCTTGAAAATAAGTGTTTTCCCATCCTGTGGATGAGAAAATTGAGTTTCAGTGTTCAAATTACTTGCCAAGATCTATGGTTTGAGAAGTTTGTCCCCACCAAAACAATGTGGTAATGTTGAGAGGTGGTAGGATCTTTAAGAGGTAGTTAGGTCATGGGGTCTTTACTGTCATGAAGAGATTAATGAAATTCCTGTGAGAGTGGGTTAGTTATGTTGAGAGCAAGCATTTTTTTTTAAAGGTAGCATGGTGTCTCCTGTTTCCTCACTTGCCATGTAGCCTCATCATGAGCCTACTTGCTTTTCTGTACTTCACCATGAGGTCCTTGCCAGAAGCTGGGCAGATGCTAGCACCATGTTCTTGGACTTTGAGAATTATAAGCCAAGATAAATTTCTTTCTTTAAAATTATCCAGCCTTGGGTATGTTGTTATACCAACAGAAAATATGCTGAGGGTTACTCAGCTAGTAAGTGGCAAATTCAACATTGAAATATGCATCACCTGATCGAAAATCAGCATCTTTCTCCTGTATTCTGGAAGTGATATACTTACAAGGAGATGGAAAACCTCTGGAGGCCAATTTTTCTAGTTGAATATTTTGTATGCATATTTATTTCCAATTTTAACTTCTGAACTCTTTGAAAATTCACTGTATCTATGGATCTGGTACTGCTCACTTCAGTATTCAACAGTCCACACTTTATCAAGTATTGAATCTCAAAATATTAAGAAAAATTGATAATGACTGAATATGAAAGATTTTACTTTCCCTATCATACTCAGTCATATTACAGTTAACTATAGAAAAAAATACCTGCAGCTGTAGCCCTGTGGCATCCGATCCTGTCAGATCTCGGAAGCTAAGCAGGGTCCGGCCTGGTTAGTACCTGGATGGGAGATCACCTGGGAACACCAGAAGCTGTAGGCTTGGGAGAAGGACCTGGCAACCCCCTCCCAAAACTCAATCTGCCATTGAAAACCCTATGAACAGCAGAGAAGCACTGACAATAGTGTTTCCCCTGTTATACAGATGGTCGCTATGAGTCGGATACCAACTCTACGGCACCTAACAACAGCAACAATAGAAAAAAAATAAAAATTAATTACAGAACAATCAGTCCCAAATTCTATTGTTACTATCTCCCAAATATAATTAGATAGGATTAAAACATTGAAAATACAATACATTCAAAATACAATAAAGGATCTTAGTCATGACAAAAATGCCTAATTATGGCAAGCATATGACTCCCAAATTATAACTCTTTCTATACTAGTGATCCATTTAAAATGTATTCATGAAAACTGTCCTTTGTGAAAGAGCACTGGAGGGAATAATAGTGTTTTTGCCATTTTGAGAAAGTTAAATTACCTGTAGTCAATCAGAATTTCCCCATGGGAAAAGATAATACATTTTTGTAAGGTATAATGCAGTAATCCTGTCTGGTATATTACCCCAAAATTGTGTCTCTATCACCATGATAACCTGCATTTATAAATAACAGACCCATGAATATAATCTTTGTAATAAATCATACTTAAGAACCTTATTCAAAAACCTTAAACGGAGGTCCATGTTCAATAGTAATTTTACTGTATAAGAGATCATCAGTTAAAATATTTCCAAATATTGCATCTCTATTCTGTAATGAATTTATGGTTCCAAAGAAAGAAATTAAACTAATATCACAACGTGGCTTTGTATAACATAGACACCACTGATGGCATAATGTGAGGAATTCAAGGTATGTTCTTCTACCCAGAACTATTTTTGCCACATATTCCTCATTGTCTTTCATCCACTTGACTCGACAATATTTTTTTAAAAAAATGTTAACAACCTAAGGGCTAATACATTAATTCAATGATAAACCCAAATAAGTTTAAGACAGACACAGCATTCTATATTTTGTAAATTATAATTATGCTCTTGGAAATTATTTTCACCTTCTTTATTTGATCTTCACCAGAACCATATGACTTAAGTGGTTTTGTAGCAGTATTAGTAGCAGTAGCAGTAATGATAGTACCTTTATGTAGTATATACTACAAGCCAGACAAAATTTTAAGCACTTTGCATATATTAGTTCATTTGATCATCACATCAACATGCTGATATAGGTCCTATTTATAATACCATTTTTACAGATAATAACGTAAAGTCTTTGAATGGTTAAACATCTTTCCCTAGGGCACAGGAATGGGAATTAACAAATCAGGATTCAAATCCAAATAGTCTGGTTCCTTGGCACATGATTGATGCACAAAAAGAAAGAAGGTCTGCCATTTGTGACAACTTGGATGAACCTGGAGGACATTATGCTAAGTGAAATAAGCCAGGCACAGAAAGACAAATACTGCCTGATTTCACTTATATGGGATGGCACTCCTTTTGATTGAGATCTAGGAAGGACATTCTAAGAAAAAGACGTTGGAGCTGAGAAGTGAATAAGAGGAAAGAAACAGCCATGTAGAAGTTTTTAGAACAGAGTTCATTGTGAAGGAACAATAGCAACAGCTTCAAGGTAGAATGACTGAAAAGACAGAGGAAAAGAGGAAGTGAATATGGATAGAATGTAGAGAATGAGGGTAGAGTAGCAGAACATGAGATCAGAGATGTCAAAGGGGCTTGACTTGGTAAAAGGATTTTGGATTTTGCTCTTGGTAGAATGGGAAGTCATGGAAGCCTTTTGAGCAAGAGAGTGTCATGATTTGATTTAAATTTAAAATGAGTATTTTTGTCCGATTTTCAAAAGAAAATATTTTACACAAGTTAAAAGTGAAAGCAGAAAGATCTGTTGGTGAAAAATGAATGATTTCAGGGCATATTTTGGACTCATAGCCAGAAAGGAGAACATCTGGATGAGAATTTAGCTTTTCTGCTCCTCAAAAAGTAGCTTCAATTCTAACACCAAGGCATTGGCTATTTGAATTGTCTGTCTCGTGGAGAGAGGAGGGAAGTATGTAGGGGGACGTGGGAGTGGGCAAGGGAAAGGGCAAGAGAAGGGAAGAAAGATGAAAGTGATTTTGGAGTATGAAGCTCTGAGGATAGCATTCAAGTGAATTGCCATACATGGTGATTTTAGATAGCAGAAAGTCTCTAGATTTGGGGAAACAGCTATTTAGTGTAATTAAATCATAGGAGCTCAATGAAGCCTGGAAATTCTGCACATTATAGACAAAGGTCAGATAGACTCTAAGTGGCTTCTAAAAGGCGAGACAGAATATTAGTGTCTATGTTCATAAAGTAGCTTCCACTCTATCCTCCCCACCAACAACTTTCCCCAACTTGACAAGCATTACAGAATTCAGTCAACTGAATACACTTTTTTCCTTAGCTTCTTTAGTGGCAGGTGATTTAGCAGAGTTCTGCTGTTTTCCTTTCAAATAGGGCTTTGTATAAGCACACCATGTATCTCCTGTGTATCCTAGCCAGTCTAGTGTGTTGTGAAAGCCTGAAAAATGTTCAGTCGCTAATGACCTAAGATTTCTTCCTGGATATCCTTAGGCTTTTCTCTGGAGTGTAAAGTCTACGTCATTCTGGAAAGTAGTAGCAGTAATGGTTTGGTCAATTAGTATAAGTGTTAGCTGTGAGTAAGTCCAAATGATGAAATTGTGTTATAAGCATTTTGGATGTTAGGCACAATATAGCTAAAACCTCTTCTGTACATTAAATCAAGTTGCAGCTAATATTTCACCAAATTCCATTTAACAAAGCTTCCCTGGACTTATAGGATCATGCTCTCTCTCTCTCTCTCTCAACCTTCTTTTACCATCACTTCTCTTCTCTTGTCAAAATCTACCCTAAGGTAAATATTTGAAAATCATTCAAAGAGATATAAATGTCTATGAAGGCTTCAAGTATTTATTTACTCTTCAGGGATAGTGTCATTTCCACAGGAAAATAAGAAATCCTGGGCAAAAAGGCTGAAACTCCAATTACAAAGATATTATAAGGACTTTGAACATGCAATCATGAAGGCTGGCAAGTCCAAATTAACAGTGTGGGCCACTAGGCTGGACAGCTAGGATAGCTGAGGGTGTAGTCCAGTAAAAAAATAGTTAACTGGAGAATTCCCTCTTCTTCATGGAGGCCTCTGTTTTTATGTTCAAGCTTTCAACTGTTTGTACAAGGAGAAACCACATTATGGAGGGCAATATGCTTTCCACAACAGTCACCAATTTAAATTTTAATCTCATTCAATAACATTCTCCAAGTTGACACATAAAATTAACAATCACAGTCATCTTTGATAACAACTGTTCAAAGATTCTATTTGTTTAGTCTTTATCTGGTTCCTGCTCTCCATTATATTTGATTCTCTTTCTGCAGTTCTGTACAAACTAAAATAGTCATGTAGATGTCCTCATATTTGAAATGCTACATTGCCTTCAATCTGTATATGTTCTTGTTGTTATTGGAGTCTAGTCAGGTCTGACTCATAGTGACCTTCATATGTGTTGTTGTTGTTGTTGTAAGGTGCCATGGAGTCGGACCCTATGTACAGCAGATCGAAATACTTGCTGATTCTGTGCCAGGCAAAGGATCTTATTTACATTTAAGTCCATTGTTGCAGACCCTGTGTCAATCCATCTGGTGAAGGGTTATCCTCTTTTGTGTTGACCTGCCACTCTCCCAAACATGATGTCCTTCTCCAGAGATTGATCTCTCCTGACTACATGTCCAAAATATGTAAGACACAGTATGGCCATTCTTGCTTCCAAGGAGCACTCTGGTTGCACTTCTTCTAGGACAGATTTGTTGGTTCTTTTGGCAGTCCATGGTATATTCAATAGACGTCTCCAGCACCACAATTCAAAAGCATCAATTCTTTTTCTGTCTTTCTTGTTCAATGTCCAGCTTTCACAACCATATGATGCAACTGAAAATACCGTGGCATGAGTCAGACGCACCTTCGTCTTCAATGTGACACGTTTGCTTTTCAATACTCTAAAGAGATCTTTTGCCACAGCTTTTCCTAGAGCAATGCGTCTTTTGATTTCTTGACTGCTGCTTCCACGGGTGTTGATTATAGAGCCAAGCCAAGCAAAATCTTGGACAACCTCAATCTTTTCTCCATTTATTGTGAAGTTACATGCTGACCCAGTCGTAAGGATTTTTGTTTTGTTGATGTTTGGTTCTAACCAATATGGAAGGCTGTGATCTTTGACCTGCATCAGTAAATGTTTTAAATCCTCATCACTTTCAGAAAGCAGGGTTGTGTCATCTGCATAACGCAGGTTGTTAATGAGTCTTCTATGTCTATCTATGTTTTATTGACTATGGAAAGGCATTTGATTGTGTGGATCATAACAAATTATGGATAACACTTCGGAAAATGGGAATACCAGAACACCTAAGTGTGCTCATGAGAAATCTGTACATGAACCAGGAGGCAGTTGTTCAAATAGAACAAGGAAACACTGAGTGGTTTAAAGTTGAGAAAGGTATGCATCAGGGCTGTGTACTTTCACCCTATCTCTTCAATTTATACACTGAGCAAATAATCCAAGCTGGACTTTATGAAGAAGAACGTGGCATCAAGATTGGAGGAAAATTTTGCTTGGCTTGGCTCTATAATCAACACCCGTGGAAGCAGCAGTCAAGAAATCAAAACACTGCATTTCTCTAGGAAAAGCTGTGGCAAAAGATCTCTTTAGAGTATTGAAAAGCAAACGTGTCACATTGAAGATGAAGGTGCGTCTGACTCATGCCATGGTATTTTCAGTGGCATCATATAGTTGTGAAAGCTGGACATTGAACAAGAGAGACAAAAAAAGAATTGATGCTTTTGGATTGTGGTGCTGGAGACGTCTATTGAATATAGCATGGACTGCCAAAAGAACCAACAAATCTGTCCTAGAAGAAGTGCAACCAGAGTGCTCCTTGGAAGCAAGAATGGCCAGACAGCGTCTTACATATTTCGGACATGTAGTCAGGAGAGAACAATCCCTGGAGAAGGACATCATGTTTGGGAGAGTGGCAGGTCAACGCAAAAGAGGAAAACACTTCACCAGGTGGATTGACACATTGTCTGCAACAATGGACTTAAACATAAATACGATCCTTTGCCTGGCACAGAATCGGCAAGTGTTTTGATCTGCTGTACATAGGGTCGCTATGAGTCGGACTCGACTCCACAGCACCTAACAACAACAACAATCCTCATGAAATGTGTTTCCTAAATAATAAGACTTGAACGTCAAAATTCTTCCTTGATCTCTGGGCTCCAGACTGGATGCTGTGAAAACAGGTATGAAAAGAACATTAATTTCATTGTTCCACTCCATCAGAGCACGAGTGACCAGGTGCATTGTCAGTGAGCAGTAGTATTTTGAAAGGAGTCTTTTTCTGAGTAATTGGCCTCAACAGTGGCATAACATATTCAGTAAACCATGTGCTGTCGTCCAGGCTTTGTCGCTGCATTTCTAGTGCACAGGCAGCATAGATTTAGTAGAATTCTTCAAGGGCCCAGGAGTTTGGAACATTAAATGAACACTGGCTTCAACTTAAAGTCACCATCTGCATTAGTCCCTACTAATAGAGTCAGCCTGTTTTTGAAGCTTTGAAGGGAGGCACCAACTTCCCATGTCTAGCTGTGAGGATCCCAGCTGGTGTCTTCTTCCAATTTGTTGTTGTTGTTGTTGTTAGGTGCCATCCAGTCAGTATCCGACTCATAGTGACCCTCATAGGGTTTTCAATGGCTGACTATTTTGGGATTGCCTTGGGAGTGGATTGCCAGGCCCTTCTCCCATTTTTATGGTGCTGTGAATTGAACTCAGGACCTCAGAGACTGCAGCTCAGCGTTCTACCAACTGAGCTGAATCCCAGCCCCTTCTTCCAATAGAAGGCTGTTTTTCCCTACGTTGAAAACCTGCTGTTTAGTGTGTCCCCTTCCTACAGGGATCTTAGATGGATCTTCTGGGTGGCTCACTGCATTTTCTACATCAGCCCTTGCGGCTTACCTTGCGTCCTTAGGTTATACTGATGACTTCTTTCCCTAAACCTCATGAACCAACCTCTGCTAGATTCAAGCTTGTCTTCTGCAGTTTCCTCACCACTCTCAGCCTTCCCATGACTGAAGAGAGCAAGGGTCTTGCTCTGCATTAGGCTTTGGCTTACGGCAATGCTGTGGCTGGTTTGATCTTCTGTCCAGACCACTGAAACTTGCCCCTTCTCAGCAATTAGGCTATTTCACGTTGTTACCATTCATGTGTTCACTGGAGCAGCACCTTTATTTTCCATCAAGAACTTTTCTTTGCATCCACAATTTGGCTATCTGTTTGATGCCAGAGGCCTAGCTTTCAGCCTATCTTAGCTTTTGACATACCTTCATCACTAAGCTTAAACATTTATAGATTTTCATTTAAAATGAGAGAGGTTGAACTCTTCCTTTCACTTTAGCACTTAAAGGCCATTGTAGGGTTACTAACTGACCTAGTTTCAATATTGTTGTTTGAGAGAATAGGTAGTTCTAAGGAGAAGGAGAGAGATGGGGGAATGGCCATAGCTTTTCTGTGGAGCAGTCTGAACACATAACGTCTATCAGTTAATTCACCATCTTATATGGGTATCGTTTGTGGTACTCCAAGACAATTACAATAGTAATTATCATAGAAATAATAATGATGAAAAAGTTTAAAGTATTGTGAGACTTACCAAAATGTGATGCAGAAACATAAAGTGAGGATATACTGTTGGACAAATGGTACCAATAGATTTGCTCAATGCAGGGTTTCCACAAAACTTCAATTTGCAAAAATCACAGTATCTGTAAAGTACAATAATATAAGGGATGCCTATACTAATTGTTGGGTAATGATCCCAATTATGTTCTCTTTCAGTTTATTAATAAATAATTAGTATGACTAGGCAGGTGATATAGACTCACAAGCAATAGATTAATATTGATTTATTAGTCAAGAGAAAGATTATTTATCCAGATATATATTAGTACAATTATCTGATTCTAATTTATCTACATCATATGTAGGATACTAGGAAAGATTTTATAAAATATTGTGAAGAAATCTAGTTTCACAATTTTCACAGAATATCCTTTACCTATCACCCTACCTCATGTCTGATGTAGAGACCATTTGTCCTTTCAGTTACCCAGGAGAGAAAATTAAGACACTCCTGATACCTTCACGTCCTTCTGCCCATGATCAGTTAATTACCATACTGGTTGGTTGTTCTTCCATTATAATATTCTGGCACTCTTTTATCTCTATTTTTGCACTTTCACTACCCTAATCCAGGCCCTACCACTTCAGACATGGACCACTATGAAATCCTGGCTGATTTCCCTTCTTCTTTTGTATGATGACAGTGAGAAGAATGACTCTCTTTCTGTTATTCTCAAGAAAATGTACTCACCCATCTCCTTTGCACACATTTATTAGTCATTTTGAAGGCTGTTTCTTGTCACTTCAACCTGTTTGTAAATAATTTGAAAGCAAAGATTACAGTATCTGTCTCAACATTATTCACACAAATATTGCAGAATTATTTTAGTAGTTCCTAGATAGAGCTTGAATCCATTTATTAGGAGTAAATATGGGATATTTCACTTTCACTTATGTGAAGATGAATACATACATTTTCAAGCCAAGGACACCAAATCACATTGAATTCATCTGAATGATCTTGTGGTAAAGTATTAAGAATTTGACTTTTAAAACTCTTCCAAAGGTATAGGCTGCTACTCCAAGCACAAATCTATTGGCAGACAAAATGCCCTGAGTTCAATGCTTCATCTGCAGTGCTAGAGTGAATCACATTTGGCAGTAAAAATCCATATAGAGACCTCCAGAGACTCATTAAAACCAGATAATGCTGAAGCACAGCAAAATAGTTTCCATTTGGACTATGGTGCCAATTTAATAGATGAATGAAAAATAAAATGATTAAGTAGCTTCTTATAAGGACATACATCTAACCAGGCAATTCCTAAAAACAGCCAATATGTGTATATTTATTAGGACAATATAGTAGACCTACCATCTTTGAACCATATGACTCAAACACAAGTGGCAAGACAAATATGGCCTGATATCACACCATGTATGTGCTAGAATAGTGACAATAAATTACATAACTTTAAAGTTGAAGTATTAGTACACAAATAAGCCTCATTTGTTATGACATAAAAATGAGACTAGTCACTCTATGGTAGAATCACTTACTGATGGGGACAGTTTCATTGGCTCCTGATCCTTTATATGAAACATGGATCTCAATTCTCAAATCAATTAAGCAATAACCTCATTTTCTTACCTATACATGGAATTAAGCAGGTTAGGAGAGGGAAAATATTTTACATGATCTAAAAACTCACCAAGGATCTATTATGGTCTAAACAAAAGACACAGGTGATCAATGTATGACATATCAGATATGGAATGATTGACCAGTATCTACAGCTCTGAGAGGTTAAGCAATTAAAACTACAGCATTAAAAATGAGGGAATAGTTAAAAGAAAAAAAGTTGTGTTAACCCTCATAAAAATGTTTTTCAGTGAAAAACCAATTAAAAGGGTCTCCTTTACAACTATAGGTAACTGAAAATGGCCATTAAATGATGATAAGTCATTGGTCTTATGAGGGTTGCTATGAGTCAGAACCAACTCGAGGGCATCTAACACCAAGAAATCATTGATGTGCCAAGGTTGGTGTACTGATCACCTATTGCCTCTTTCCTATGAAATCCCTTTTTATTTGTTCACTTTTTATTAATTCTATGCTGGTAGCAGTGGAATGATATATTGTTGCTGTTAGGTGCCATCAAGTCAGATCCAACTCACAGGGACCCTATGTACAACTGAATGAAACACTCTCCAACATTATGCCATGCCCGACACTATTGTTAGTGCCTCTCTGCCTTCATAGGGTTTTCAATGGTGGATTGTTTTGGGAGTGGATTGTCAGGTCCTTCTCCCTAGCCTGCAGTACCTGATTTTCCCAGGCAGTCTCCCATCCAAGGACTAACCAGGCCAACCCTGCTTAACTCCCAAGATCAGGCAGATGTGAGGTAAACACCAAGAGAAATCTCAAGCTGGGTAGCTCATTGTAGTAAGGCCTTGAAATATATTATCACATGCCCTATTTATATTAAAGTGGTTATGGTTAATCTTTCCTGAACTTCATCTGCTATTAATTCCTTTTGAAATGAAATAGGATAACGATTGTCCAGTTGTATTAGTAAAAATTACTAATGAGACATTCTGACCTTTTTTGGCAGAATTTTAGTGACTAAGGTGGTTATTGTTGTTGTTAGGTGCCATTGAGTCTGATCTGACTTACAGCAACCTTATGTACAACAGAATGAAACTGTCTGATTTTGTGCCAGGCACATGATCTTATTTATGTTTAAGCACTTTGTTGCAGACACTGTGTTAATTTGTCTAGTTGAGGGTTTTCTTTTTTTCGTTGACCTGCCACACTCCCAAACATGATGTCCTTCTCCAGAGATTAGTCCTTCCTGTCTACAATGTTCAAAATATATACGATTCAGTCTAGCCATCCTCACTTCCAAGGAACAGTCTGGTTGCACTTCTAGGACAGATCTGTTGCTAATTTTGCAAGTCCATGGTATATTCAATATTTGTCTATAGCACTATAATTCAAAAGCATCAATTCTCCTGTATCCCTTATTCAACATTCAACTTTCACAACCATATAATGTAACTGAATATACCATGGCATGAGTCAGGTGCACCTTCATCTTCAATGGTGACATCTTTTCTTTACAATACTTTTTAAAAGTCAGTGCTTTTAAAAGGCCACAGCTTTTCAGAATGCAATGCATCTTTTGATTTCTTGACTGCTGCTTCCGTGGGTGTTGTAGAACCAAGTAAAGCAAATCGTGGACAATTTCAATCTTTTCTCCATTTATCACGAAACTGCATACCGACCCAGTTGTAAGGATTTTTGTTTTGTTGATGTTGAGGTGCAACCCATACTGAAGGCTATATTCTTTGATCTTGATCAGTAATTGTTTCAAATCCTTTCCACTTTCAGAAAGCAGAGTTGTGTCATCTGCACAATGCATGTTTTTAATGAGTCTTCTTTCAATTATGATATTTCGTTCTTCTTCATAAAGTCCAGCTTCTCATGTTATTTGCTCAGCATAGTGATCAAAGAGGTACAAAGAAATGATACAGCCCTGATGCACACTTTTCTTGACTTTAAACCAGACAGTGTTTCCTTATTCTGTTTGAACCACTATCTCCTGATCCATGTACAGATTCCTCATAAGTAAAATTAGGTACTCTGGTATTCCCATCCTTCACAGTATTATCCATAATTTGTTATGATCCACACAGTCAAATGCCTTTGCATAGTCAATAAAACGTAGATACACACCTTTCTGGTATTCTCTGCTTTCGGCTAATATCCATCTGACATCAGCAATGGCATCCCTGGTTCCATGCCCTCTTCTGAATCTGGCTTGATTTTCTGGAAGTTCCCAGTCTGTATACTGTTGCAGTCACTTTTGAATGATCTTTAGTAAAATTTTTCTTGAGTGTGACAATGACATCATTGTATAGTATCCATATTCAGTTGGTTCCCATTTTTTGGAATAGGCAATCAGAGCATCAACTGCTTATATGCAGGTTCAAACTGAAACTGAATAAAATTAGAAAAAGTGTACAAGAGCCAAAGTATGACTTTGAGTATTTCCCCCATGAGTTCTGAGACCACCTTAAGAACAGATTTAATGCATTAGACACTAATGATAGAGTACCAGTTGTGGCATGACATCAAAGACATCATTCATGAGGAAAGCAAAAAGTTATTTTAAAGACAGGGAAAAAAGGAAAAGATCAAATTACATCTCAGAAGAGACTCTGAAACTTGCTCTTGAATATGGAGCAGGTAAAGTAAAAGGAAAACATGATGAAGTTAAGGAACTAAACAGAAGATTTCAAAAGGCAGTTCAAGAAGACATAATCAAATACTTCAATAACATGTTCAAAGAGCTGGAGATAGAAAACCAAAAGGGAATAACATGCTCTGTTTTTCTCAAGCTTAAGGTATTGAAGAAAAAATTTAGACCTCAAGTGGCAATAGCAAAAGATTCTACAAGGAAGATATTAAGCAATGCAGGAAGCATCACAAGAAGATGGAAGGAATATACAGAGTCATTATACAAAAAAATTGATAGATGATGAACTGTTGGGATCCTAGAGAATACCACCATGATAGGGGCATATCTAGCCCACTGGGAGGACCAACATCTATCCTCCAGGGCATGGGAAAGCTCCAGGGGATAGAGAGGAAATATGATTGGGATAAGATCCATCTAGCCCACCTGGAAATCTGATCTATGGTCCAGGCAAGATGGCCCCCAGTGTTTTGCATATTACCCCACATTGGTTGTGCCCATTCTCTCCCACCGCCACATGATTCTTTGGCTGCTATAACTGACGTCTTGAGGCAGTTAGGGGAAGTTACCCTAAAGCCTGTATAAGGACAGTGCATAGGGCACTCAGGATCATCATCTTTGCCATACCATTGCACAGCACCCTCCTTACAGACCATTATCATCTGATAGAAGAGCCATAATCATCATGACACTGGAGATAGACCAGAGGGAAGAAGAGAAGACTATCACCACCACCATCTAACTACAACAGACCTACAAGCAAGCTAAGGAAAGCCTCCACTGGGCCCAGCACAGGAGGCAGAAGCTGAGAATAGTCTTCAGGCCCAGCACCTGAGGAGGAAGAGCTCCAGTCCCTGCTAGTTCCTGTGTTCCTGATATTCCAGATCCTGTGTTCCTGTACCTGTGTTCCAGTTCCTGTTCCTGTCTAATAAAGTTATTACCCCTTTTATTGCTAGCCTCCCAGAACCTCTTTGTCCTAGCCACAGATGACCAGATCAGTCCAGCATGTGATCCCTGAAAGCCAAGTTGTAGAAGGCTGATTGTTCCCTACAACCAACCATTTCAAGAGGTTGCATGTGACTTAACGTAGGATAATCATACTTACTTTAAGGCTTTTTAAGCCACTACAGCTGACAGGTTAGATTGGGAATGATACAAAACAGCAGTGCTCTGACAAGTTCTCACAATAATAAAGTGCTGGGTTAAGAGATGGACAAAAACCTATGAATCTCAAATCAAATATCATGAAATTTCTATGTTTTTACTAATCACAGCCATAGTTCTGGAACAAAAGAATGAAACCCCACTTTCCTAGCCACCTAACTCTGTATTCTGCATTGTTTCCATATTTGCTTTCATTAGACCTATTTCCTTGTCTCTGCATTCAAATTGCTCCTTGGTTTGCTTCAACTACTGAGAGGACAAAGTCCACAAGAAGTCTTTGAACTTGGAAGAAGACAAGAAAACTCTAGGAAACTAGAACTCTTACGTATCAAGTTACTTCCTTAGCACTCCCTGTTACCACCTATAAGACATGAGGAGAAAGGGATTGAGTGTCAGAGGAAGAGAGGAGTGAAGGACAAGAAGCATTGTTTTTTTTTATTTTGGGGGTTTTCTAGGGGTCTCTTTCTGAAAGACACATGGAAATAGGAGAAGTGAAAAAGCACCATCACATGCAACTTGACATTTGAAAGCAGTACTACCTAACACAGAAAGAACAAACTCACTGATATATAAATTTTCCTTATTGACACTTGCATCAACAATGCCACCAGTTCCCAGCATCATAGCCATAATCACCAGCAGAAGACAGAACATGGCACTGATAATTTCCCATAGAATATGACACCAAGAACTTTCCATAGAATCAGTTTCTAGTTTACAGAATCTCTAGAGAAGAAAAGAGTGATAAGGAAAAAGGATACTTTTAAAAGTAGGCAAAGCTATGTCTTCATTTGTGAAGCATTGTGCTCATAGCCATGAAGGTTTCTCAAAAATAGCTCTTTGCAGAGCCTTGGGAGAAATGAAACTTCAAGTTTACATCTAATAATAGAAAGCAAGGGGATAACTAAATGACTGCTAAATCATGTCTCCAATCCTTCTTGATCACATATTGCTATTAGTCAAATAATAATAATCATAATTCCCAACATGGCCTGCATTCAGCTGATATGCTGCTGTACTATCCTTCCTATTATTGCATCCATTCTAACTCATCAGTGAACAGTTAGACTATAGTACTCCTTAAGGAGGGGAAAAGGACCTGGAAACATACTCCAAAAAAATATCAGCCATTGAAAACCCTATAAATAGCAGAGAAACACTACAATAGTGTTTCAGCTGTGGTACATAGGGTCACTATGAGTTGGACACTGACTTTAGTACACCTAACAACAAACAACTTCTTAAGGAGATTTTGGAAACAAAACTTTATACCTTGATTTTGCTTGATATAATTCATGGTTATGAAGACATTTTCCAGAGAGTCACTAGGGAGATTTGGTGGTTCACATGAAGCAAACTTTCCCAGTCTTACATTTGACAGCTTGATATTAATAGCTACTTAAGAGCTGACAGAGTCAATAAGCCAGAGAAGATTTGATTAAGGGGTATATACAACTTTAAAAAACTGACAGGTAGCAGGTGGCTTAGGAGTCCCAGGAGAAGCCCATTAACTGTTGTCTCATGAGCTCTGTCTTCTCCAGTTGCTGGTTTCAGGGAGTTCTCAAGGGTGTTCACTTCCACCCAAATGAGGATACCCCAGGAGCTCTAGATATTCTAAAAGCCATACAGCTAAAAAGAGTTAAGAGAATTGCAAGTCTCAGCAAGGACATTCTGGGTGGGGGTACTCAGAACAGCACCACAAACAGGTGCAGCAGTGGAAGCAATAGTAGTACAAAGTAGTTAAGAATGGCATCTCTAAGGATGACAAACTCCAAGATAACACCCTGACCCTGACTGGCTCTTTGAGATGTAGAAGTATTGACTGTTTTTGCTCACATGCTTATACCTGATTTCCTGCTGTCTTTTCAGTCCAGCTTGTGGTTATGGGGTGAGGAGGAGAAGCATCACAGACCAATGTCAACAGCAGTTCAATCTGAGTTGTGAATGTGGGGAAAGTCATTAGTGTGAGAAAGGTAGCAGCATGATCCCACTCCTCTGATTGTAAAATAGGTTAAGCTCATTCCTACATTTAAGCGTAGGAGGATCTGGGAAGTGGTTTAAAGTCCATGATTTCTGCATATCATCTCAAAATGTATGTACAATCCTACCAAGAAGCAGAGAGATGGGCTGCAATAGATAAATATATTTCATAGATTGATATAATGCCATTATCCATGGCCATTGTCCAGCCACTGAAACCTGGGACAAAATGGACAAGAGACTCAGAGATGGGTGCCTTATAAAATAGGAGGTACTATTGTATGATAAGAAATACAGAGATTAGGAAACCAGATAAACCCAGGTTCAGATCCAAGAACTGCAAGTGAGCATATACTTGTGAATTTAATCACCTTGGCTTCAGTCTTCTCATTTCTCAAATGGAACTAATAAAAGTACATATTTACTAAGGTTTAATGAACATTAAGCAAAATACTATATATAATACACATAGCACAAGAATTTGTCAGATAATAGGTGCTCAGGAAATGGTTATTCATTTTCCCTCCTTCTTCTTGACCTCTTAGAGCAGAATGACTTATGCCACAGATGCACATGTGGGCCTAGAAAGGCCAGAAAGTGAAAGATAACTAAGCATGACATTTCCTTTTTCCAGACTATAACTAAAGGCAAACCATTTCTGCCTTCTAAGCTCTGAAAGGCTCTTCTATAGCAATCTAAAGCATGTGGAAAGGAGGTTAAAATAAACAATTCATTAAACCAGAACATTTAACATGGTATTACAAAAAGTGGCAGAAAAAAAAGTAATGATTTCTAAAGCCTGTTTGGTCTCTTTTTTGCATCTGTGCTGTGAAAACTTCAACACAATAGGCTTTACAAAGGTATGGGCTTGTTAGAGTAGAGTATGCTCACCTGGAAGAGCCAGTGATCTTCCCAAGTGCCTTACAGTAGTCCCTATTCATGAAGAACTCACATTGACTCGACAGGGAAGCCTTGAAGTTGAGGAGCTGAGCTAAAAATCATTATGAACAGCCTTTTCTAGGAATGTAAGAGAACACCAAGAAAGAAATATCTTTTCTAGGAAGAACTCATACATTAGTGCTAGCACAGAAGTTGCCTGTTATACTTTAGATTTGATGTCCCCCCAAATCATGGGTTTGAACAGCTAGTATACAAGTGGTAGCACTGTCCTCAGAAGTCATGAAACTCTTGCAGGTGGGATTATTGCTTTGAGGAAGGAGCTCCCTGAGTTTGGGCCTTTAGAGATTTATACCTTCGACCTGAAGCTCTGTTTTGTCAAGACATAAGGTTGTCTAACATAGGCCCTGCTGCTGCCATGTCCACCTGTAGCCATTAGGGACTGAACTTCTAACTATGAGCTCCCAATAAATCTTTTCCTCCATAAGTTTGTTTGATTGATTCTTCTGTTAGCACGACAGCTGACTAATACAGAAAATAGGTACCTGACAAGGGAGTCATTGCTATGCAGTAGTCTAAACATGTGCTTCTTCAAGTCTTGTTTGTGGAAGGAATTTGGAAAGGTTTAAACATGCAAAACAGAGAAGCCCTGAAGGGTTTGAGGGGTGATTCTGAAAGGGGTAAGGAAGAGCAGAACACTGCAGCCAATAGAAATGCAGATGAGGTTCACAGAGTTTTAGAGGAAAATGAGGATTCTATTGCACATTGAATTAGAGGAGATCCATGTTATAATCTAGCAAAAAGAGACTGTATGTGTTCTGCCCATGTCCTAAAGATTTGAGTGAGGCTGAATTTAACAGTAATGGACTAATTAACTTGGTGGGAGAAATATCACAAGGATGGCAAGATATAGGCAGTGTTGCATGGTTCTTGCTTGCTGCTTTTAGCCAGATTTATGAAGAAAACATGGAGTGAAATGTATAGAAAAAAGATATGAAATATGAAATATGTGAAGTTTAAAGAGGCAAACAGATGCCATGGAGACACCTTTGCTAAGGTTGCTGCAAACAAGGCCAGTTCAGGCCAGGAGATAAGCTGCGATAAAGAAAAGCCATGCAATGCACTTTGCACTGTGACAATAAAAATGGCCCAGAAACACAGAGGGAATAGATCAGCCTCCTCCCATCTAAGGCCACAGGGAGTGAAGCTAAAAGTCCATTTGAAAAAGGAGTGTCTGAAAAGCTGTCTCTTGGGGATATTCCTGAAAATAGGCCACTCAGGGAAATGGATTTCTTCTCAGCCTAGGCATACAGAGGCTACCACTGCAGCTGTGATTCAGAAAGGTAAAGTTATCTCTCGAGCTCACAGCAACCCTTGGCAACATTCACATGGTACTAGTTTTGAAGGCATGAAGAATGCAAGAGTTAAGACGTTATGTAGACTTCCACCAAGGTTTCAGAAAATAGCATGCAGTGCCAGGCAATGTGTACCAGGGTTGGGTTGCCTGCAGAAAGCCCCCAAGGGGCTGGTGTGTGAAACTTTGCTGGTGGAGCTTCAGCTAAGCATCAGTCAAGACCAAAGAATATTGGAGATGCCAGCAATATGAAATGCCTGTGGAAGGAAGCTGCCAGCAAAAAGTAGAGCCAGCTCAGGATGACCATTTGTGTGGCAAATGGCAGGACCACAGGGACAGAGCTACACAAGCATATTTGAGCCCAGCTAAAGCCTGATGCCCAAAGCCAGATGATCTCGTGTGTGCCACATATTAGACATAACAAACAGAGTTTGTCTAGTGAGATAATTGTCTTGCTATGGACCAGTCTTTCCTTTCTGTGCCTGCATTCCATTTTGGAATGGGAATGCTTACTCTGTGCCATGATATGTTGAAAATATGTAACCTGTCTTTTGTTTTTTAGGAGCTCACAGCTACGTTTGCCTTGAGTCTCAGTGGAGACTTCGGATTTGGACTTTTGAACATGGTTGAGACTGTTAAGATTTTGGAGACCTTAAAGTTGGGCTAAGTGCATTTTACATGATCATGTTGCCATGGCAGTTTGAGGGTTGGGGTGGAGTTTTATGGCTTAGATTTGAATCTCCTCCAAAAAGTTATGAGTTTGAATGCTTGGTCCTCAATTGATAGCTCTGTCCTGAGAGGTCAAGAAAATCTTGGAGGTGAAATTCTTGCTTTGAGATTATAGTTTCCTGGGTGATGGCCTTTGGCAGAAGTAGCTTGTTGGAGGTGAGCCTTTGGAGGTTTTTACCCCAGTCTTGCACCAGGTCACTCTCTGTTCTTGGTCTTCCATGCCTTAAGGTTATCAGCCACAGGCCCTGCTGCCACCATGCCTGTTCATCACTATTATGGACTGATCCTCCAACTGAAAGCTTTCAATAAACCATTTCCCTTGTAAGTTTGTTTCAATTGGTTTTTCTGCTACAGCAATGGCACCTGATTACCTGGTACCTGATCTGCTTGCCTTGCCTAAGATCAGTTAGAAATAGCTCTCAACAGACCTATGGAGTAGTGGCCCAAAGCCCAGAAATTACAAAGATCCTAATTCAGAAAATAGCTGGAAGATACAAATGCTTGTTAAAGTCAAATTATTTCCCTAGCTAGACTCTGCAGGTGCCTTAACAACAACTGAGAAAAATCAAACATGTTAAAAATGCACCACACTTAATATGTAAAATTGCAATTTCCTATGTTAAGTTTACTTGAAGAGAAATTAGAAGCTATTGCTTTATTTTAAAAAGACCTACACAAGGATTGTTTTTTCAATAGCACATTTTAGAATGAATTTTCTCCATATGCAAATCTTCATAAATGTGCCTATTGGGCAAAGGCAGAGAGTTCTGCATAAGGAATGAAAGACGTGATGATTTATGAAGAATCAAAGAAAGTAGGAAATGAACACAAGTCTTGCCATTTGTTCAGTGCCTTCTCACTGAACATACTGTGTTGACAAACAAATACTAGGAACAGAGTTAACCAAATGGTTGAAATTGTAAGTGTGGCATCTGAATTGTCCATTTGGAATCAAAACATTGTCATAAAGTTTATATATGCACTAATACTCTTTTAGTTTGTAATATAATCTCTAGTTATATATTATGATAAGTACTGATTTGAGGGACCCAGTCAGTCCATGTGTGTCAGCTATAGCTCCTTTGATGATGGAAGAGATATTATAATTTAGAAAGGCAAAGAAGGAAATAAAATTAATTTCTATTAAAATTAAAGGAAAGCATTAGCTGACTTCATTAAGACCAGTTGGAGCTATTAGGAAATCAAATTACATATCCCAAATCATGAAGGCCACAGATAGAGAAGTATGGACTCTATCTATTTCTCTTCTAAATTTATCCAGTATTACTTCAAAACCCTGCCAGAATCATAATTCATTCTCTCATGGTCATTTCCTAGTTAGAGTTATAGAACTTTACCTAAGAACTTTATGTAAGACACTTACAAGGCTGTTTTTCATGTTTTTAGTCCTGAAGTATTCTGGACAAAAAAGTCTACATTATCAAGAGAAATTTCAAAAGAGGCTAAGTATTTGTATTTCTTAAACACTACTGTTATCAGTCAGAGTCTCAGGAGGACAAAGATGGCATGCTAAAGAAAGGTAATTGAGGATAGTTTAATGTAGGGGCCATTTTTATAAAGATATAGGCAGGATAGAGGAAATCAACAAAGATAATGAAGTACCTGGGTACTAATGACAGAAGGAAGTTGTTCCCATGCATAGGATTGACAGAACCAGGAAAGAGAGTGGTGCTACCAGAGCTCAGTGAGAACTGTGGCTATGGGAAATTGTTCCTTAACAGGAGTTGTAACTCTTAGTAAATTACAACAGCCACTACCAAAAGTATAATCAGGTTGCTTATGGGGTGGGAAATCAATGCCTTATACAACATCTCTTTCTTCACATCCTTTGATCTGATGCTAGTGCATCCCATGGACTAAATCTGATGGGAAGTCCCAACTAGGGATCGAGGAGATATAATGTCTAGATCCTGCAGGAACACAAAATAGAATAGTGAATGGGCAGGAACAAACATACAATTGAATAAGTCCAAGTGTGAATAATGGAAGCAGGACCTGGCAATCCACTCCCAAGGCAATCCTGAAACAGTCCGCCATTGAAAACCCTATGAGGGTCACTATGATTCGGATACCGACTCGACGGCACCTAACAACAACAACAACAAGTGTGAATAGGGATTCAAAGAATAATAGCAATGCTTCCTTAAAATGGCACATTTTGTTTTCATCCACTTCCTTGTCAGATCACAGTTCTTTTCATAACTCCTAAAAATGTCCTCTAACTCTCCCCTCTCTATACTGTTTATTAACACCATAAACTGCTCTCTTTCTTTACTCTTGATTGATTACATATCACAAAACTTCAAAAGTGAGGCTGTTACAGCAGATCTCTCTTTTCAGTGTGGAGGAAGAAAATAGACTAATGCATACAAAGATTGAATTATCTTCAGCAAGCAAGAAGAGGGAAACAGGACAACTCACTTATTCATAGTAATTATTATCCCTTTACTTTCTAAAATTCTTATCTTACTATGTTTTCCTTGAGATCAGCATCACCACTATTATTCCCACTATTCAAGTGTCACTATGGCATCGATGCCCATATCTGTTCACCCTCAAGATTTTTAGACTTGTGTCTTGACTCCTAGATCAAATGCCACCATGGTTTCTGCAACGTCTTACCTTCTTTTTCTAGGAGTTAGAACATTCTGGAAACAAATAAAATGGTATTAAAATAAACTTGTAAACATTAAAGCAATAGAGTAATGGGTCTACATTTAGTGGAGGTTATCATGTGTTGGGTGTGGCCAGGGAAGGAGAGTCAAAATGAGCGCTACTAAGATTACTGTCAGGCCAAGGTTACTGCATGTGAAGCTGTACTCTTTAAGGAGCAGTATCACTGATCTCATCACATCGGAAGGGAAAATAAGACTTCATTCAAGTAGTCCAGCCAGTCACTAAAGGAATAAACAAGCAAGCAACAATAATAAGCCCAGAAGTAGGTACGGGGCCAGTATTCAGAGTAGCTATAATATATAATTTAAAGTATCCTCCACCCATTATAAGATACACAAAGAAACAAAAAATCTGACATGTACAGGGGAAAAATTCAGACACACACACAAAAAACACAACCTATAAGAAGGAACAGATATCAGTTAAACACACAGACTACAAAGTAGCCATTAAAAATGTCCTCAAGGAAATAAAAGATCTCCTTTTCTACTATGACATAGATGGACATGGAAGACATTGTGCTAATTTAAATAAACCAGGTACAGAAAGAAAAATATTCCATGGCCTTATTTATATGTGGTATCCAGAAAAAGTTCAAATGTACAGAGACAGAGAATAAAACAGGGGTTACCATGGGAGCAGAGAGAAGGATATGCCAGCCTACTCTGGAAACAATTCTGAAAAAAATCTGCCATTAAAAACCCTTTGAATGTTGCTATGAGTCAGACGGGAATTGACAACTCAATGGTACCTAACAACAATAGCAACATCATGTGGGGAGGAACAGGAGGGACTGGGGAGATATAGGTCAAGGGACACAATGTAATAAATATGTAGAATAAACAAGCCTACAGACCTAATGTGCAACATAGGTACAACAATTAATAAATTATATTGTATTATTTGTATCAAATAAGTATATTTTAACTACTCTCATCACACAAAAAAGTAGCTATGTAGGTTGATAGATATGTTAATCTACTTTACTATAGTAACCATTCTACTATCTATGTTTTCCCCATAGCATCATTATATAAACCTCAAATATACACAATAAAATTTATTTTCAAAATAAAGGAGGGCCTAGGAATGAAGTTCAATGATAGGACACTCATCTAATATGTGTGAAGCCCTAGGTTGGTTCTCCAGCACGGCAAAATGAATGAATGAATGAATAAATAAAATAAACCTTTCTAAGGAAAAGAAAGAACTAAAGGAAACCATCTTAAAGAATTAAAGCAATGTATGATGGCAATGTCTTATCAAATAGAAAACATCTATAAAGAGATAGATATTAGTAATAAATCTGTTACACCTTAAAGAACTACACAAAGAATAAACCAAATCCCAAGTCAGAAGAAGGAAGGAGATAATAAAGAACACAGCAAAAATAAATGAAATTCAATCTAGAAAAACAGTAGGAAAAAATCAATTTAAATATTCAGTTTTTGAAAAGCTAAAAATCAACAGTCATAGCTAGTGCTGTAGTTTGAATGTGCTCTAAAGTTTAAGTGCTGGAAACTTGATTCCCAGTGCAGCAGTGTTGAGGGCTGGGGACTAATGAGAATTGTTGGGGTCATGGGGACACCACTCCCATAATGTTATCACAAGGGTTGTTTTTTTATCATAGAAGTGGGTTCCTTATGAAAGGACAAGTTTATGCCCCCTTTTTCCCTTCTTTTTGCCAGATAAGGCAATTATGTAATTATAAAAGATATATATATATGTCACATCATCATAAATGTGGTATACGCAGCTCCTAGCTTCCAGCCCCTCCACCCACCTCTACTCCAAAGAAACCTCATAAAACAAGCAGACACTGTCAGATCCAACTGTGTCAGACTTCTAGAAAATAGTCAAAAGTTTACAACAATCAATCAACCAAATGAAGAAAAAGGCAACTTAAAAATAGGAGGAAAGTTTTATGATACTTTTACCTGCCCTGCTCCATTCCCCCACCATCCCCTTCATGTGCCAGTGGTCTTGGTCTCTAAGCAGTGGCAATTTGCATGGGGAAACAGAGCAGACCATATTCACAAAGTATTGGATATGGCTCTTCTAATCTGTCTAGATGATACTTGAAAAATTAACATGAGACACTCATATCCATTTCATCTACCTCAGGATTCAGGCCAGAGAAGAGGTAGATTTTTCTCCAAAATAGTCCACACTGAACTAACAACCCTCAGTTGCTGAGAGCAAAAAATTATAATGAAATATTCCGACAACTTCTGCTATGATTTATTTAGATGTGGTTTGTCCTCTTCAAAACTCATGTTGAAATTTGGTCCTCAATGTTAAGTGTTGAAAAGTTGTGGGCCATATAAAGGGGGTTTGGATAATAGAGGCTCTGCCTTCTTAAAGTAAGATCTTGCAGGGCTACATCAATTATTGTGAGAGTGGGCTGACATGAAAGGAAGCTTGGCTTCCTTCATCTTTTCTTGTTCCTGTATCATCATGTGACACTTTTTACCCGTCTGCCATGTTATAATGTGGCATGAGACCCTCACCAGAAGCTGAGTAGATTTGGGTGACATGCTTTTAAATTTCCCAGCCTCCAGAACCATGAACCAAAATAAGCTTCTTTTTAAACTACCCAGCCTGTGGTAGTAAGTTATAGCAACAGAAAAGAGATTAAGATAACCACCTGAGGCATGGGGGGGGGGGAAACATAGGATATTCAAAAGCAGCAGTAGATACATGATAATTTAGAAGGCCATAAGCACATCAATGGCTAGATACATGCTAAAAAAGACCTGAGAAGAACCTAAGTTGTCACCTTGGACTGAATCCTAGGCTCAGTGCAAGCTTAAGTACTGAAGAAGTGCCCTGGCACAGAACTCATCTGCAAAGACTGGAAGAGGTGTCCTTTGTTTATTTGTGCTTCCAGAGGTCAAGAAACTCTCCATCAAAATGCTCCCTAAATACAATCTACTTTAGATATTTTTGTTAATATAAGTGACAAAGAATATAGTCTTTACAAAAATAATTTATATTAGCCCCAAAATTAGTCTCCTGAGATCTTCAACAATTTTAAAATTCAGCAAGCCCTGAGGAAGAGAGAGAATTTTGTACAGAAGCTAGTGTTTGAGGTAGATCTTAAAGAATGGAAAGTATTGTCTTCGGTAATGGGATGGAGATTAAGGAGAGGACATCTTTTAACATGAAGCAAAACAGGGAAGCCACATTGTAGAAAATGATTCCAAAAATTGTTTTTTAGAAAAATTCAGCCACCAAGATAGAAGCCTCTCAAATTGTCACTTGGGCAATAAAGCCAAGAAAAAAATATAACACTCAATATTTCCAGGTGAAGTTGCAAGAAAATAAACTACTTCCTCCATTAGGAAGATTTCATTTCCATGAAGTTGGTAAGGGTAGAAATGAAGCTAGTAATTCCTATTGAAGTGGATTAAGTGAAATATTGGGAGTTGAGAGCTAGTAACTATTCATGGTACACATAACAGGAACTTTGTTCATACCCCAGTTTTATACATGAAAACAAGTCCAAGTGATAGGATATGACTCTACCACCAACATACTGAGGACCTAAAATTTGAGCTAGGTCTTAAGGAATGGTTTGCATTCTAGTTTTTTCTAATCAATTCTAGCATCTTTCTTGGCAAGAAGAGAAACAAGTTATATAATACCAAAATTACTTATCAAAATTTCCTTTTATAATGCTCTTACATAACAAGGAAAAAACACACAGATATCCTTAGTTTTATCTTTTTTTATTTTTTCTGGATCTAGAACTATCCATGACTATCCATTTGAGATGCCTGCAGCTGTAGCCCTGTGACATCTGATCCCATCAGATCTTGGAAGCTAAGCAGAGTGGGGCCTGGTTAGTACTTGGATGGGAGACCACCAGAGAACACCAGGTGCTATAGGCTTGGGAGAGGGACTCGGCAGCCCACTCGCAAAAATCAATCCGCCATTGAAAACTCTATGAACAGCAGAGAAGCACTGACAACAGTATTTCGCCTGATGTACGCAGGGTCGCTATGAGTCAGATACCTACTCAGTGGCACCATGCCTACTCCATTGGCCTCATCCAGGCTTCTGTTGTGTCTCCCCTGTGCTGCTGCAATAATGTCTCAACTTTCCTCATTTTCATTAGAGTCTCCCTTAAAAGTCTCTGTTTAAAGACAGCAGGTGCAACAACCAATGTGCTATCTAATCGCAAATCTGAATACATGTTCATAATATAGCAAATGAAAATGGAAGAAAAAGTAAAAAAATCAGCAATATTTTAGTCCAATTGATTTATGCATTCTTATGGAGGACTTCAATTGTGATGTGTCATATAGTATTTTTTCTGCATATATACCTTCAATGGTCTTATAACTTTACTGGGGACATCAGATTAATATTCTCAACACCAATACTCCAATAGAAAAGGAAGAATATAAAAACGCATATATGTATATATAAAATTAACCAAAAGAATGCATGATTAAAAATTACCATGAGGTTTATTATGTTACAGAACATGCTTTGAAAAAATTTCCTTTTTACAAAATTAAATAATTAGTATACCTTCAAAGTATCCATATTCTTTTGATTTTCTTTTAATCCTTAAAACACATACATATACTCAAACGCACATTGCTGTATAATCCCATTAAGATCTGAAGTCCATTAATGAGAAAGACACCTGTGATGGAAACTACTACTGTTTTCCACTAACATTTTCACACTGAGTGGCACTATCTCAATCCTTCTCAGCTCAAATGCCTTTCCAAGTTGCTGTAGGGAATTTTTCCTCATCATCACAGTAAAATGCCAAGCTTATAATAACCACTGTCTGGAGACAGGAGCTAACAATCTATTACACCAAACTCTGAGAATCAATTAAACTACTTTATTGAATCAGTGAGTCAAACTTTCATCAAGCATCTTCTCTAATGCCCTAAAGCACAGCCATCCTTCCCTTAGATATCCATTATCTCAGTATTTTCTCTTCTTTTGCATTCTTTTTCATATTTCTCCATTTTCTTTTTTGGCAAAGATTCATGCTATAAGTGGTAGGCCAGGGAAGTGAGTATTAGTATATGACCACTAACTAAAAATCAGACAAAAGGAGATGGCAAGAGTACGAAGGAAAATAAACAAAATACTGATTACTCTATTAAGAATAAATTATTTAAAAATTATAACACCAAAGCATCACCAGATCTTATTTAAAGAAACAAAACTAAATGAGAATAATTAAGACTTATGCCATGTTACTGAAGACGAAGACCCCAAAGTACAAAAATGTTCCTTCTTTTCTAATTATTCTGTACACTGACCACACACATACACCAATTAAATTTATTATGCAAGTTAAATTTGATCTTATATTCATTGGGAAAACTAAATGCATGTAATGCATCAAGAAAATTAAGTAGAAGAAAAAATTAGAGGGCAGTTGTATTACAAAATAATTTTAAAAGTATAACATTATCACAGACCAGTTATATCACTGAAACAGAACAGAGAAACTCTTGATAAATATTGCATATGCATGATAGAAATGTATGATTAAAATCTTATGTCAGTACATGAGATGTCATACATGATATAACAAAATCCAGCAATCCAGCAAAATCTTATATGAATTAAAACTATTATGAAGAAACTTGAAGTTACATGATAAATGAGAAAAAAGAAACCCTTCCAGTACCTATGGCTCTATTACAAATTAGAAAATGAGTAACATTTTCCCCAATTTGGCAACTCTATGAAGTCAAGAAAAAGACATAGAAGACAAATATGAAAATAAAATAACATTAAAAAGTTCAATCCCACAAAGTGATATAAAGACATGTGAGCTCACTTATTAAAATGGCAAAAACAAACAAATTATAATAATTCACATTGGCAATAGAATGTAGAATGGGAATGTTGGTAGGCTGATACTGACAAACTAATCGAATGAGTCTCTGAAGAGAATCTGGGAGCAGGAACCCAAAACTCTAAAAACATTTGTTAGGTAGAACACAGCTATCCTGTTTCAAGGAATTTATCTGTAGGAAATAATCATGGAAATGCACAAAAATGTAGATCCAAGAATGTTCAAATCAATGTTATACTTGGTACCAAAAATTGTTATCTTCTTTTTTGATCTCCTTTTCCCCCTAAACTTCTACAATGAACTGTATTTTTATTGTAGGAGAGACAAAATTGTTGTTTATGTTGTTGTTGTTAAGTGCCATCCACTCCATGTCCAACTCACAGAGACCCTATGTACAACAGGTGAAACACTTTTATCAGTGCTTCTCTGCTATTCATAGGGTTTTCAAAGGCGGATTGATTTTGGGGGGTGGGTTGCCAGCTCCTGCTCCCAAGACTACAGCACCTGGTGTTCCCAGAAGGTTTCCCGTCCATGTACTGACCAGGCCTGATTCTGCATAGCTCCTGAGATCTGACGGGATCGGATGCCACAGTGGTACTACTGCAGGCTTGTTGTTTATGGGCAGAGCTAAGTAAACATGAAGTGAGCCATACTAGTTTAGTGTGAAGAATATTAAAAAGTGGTCTCCAAACCTAAATGAACCTCAGATTTGACTGACTCTTTTTTTAAAGGATCTTTATTAAAGAATATGTCAGTTCTGGCTTCTGGCTTCTATTGTTCTATTACCCCTCTACTACCCAAATTCTATGAAAATGTCTCCTAAAATTGCCCTAGGCTAAAAAAAAACTGGAGAGAACACGAATCTGGGGGCTTTTTCCTTTTGGCTTTCCTGGGAAGCTTATGTCTGTATCTTGGATGCCTAGCTCCCTTTGAGGGTCCACATGTGTCTTAAAGTATGGATTTAATAAACTCTGCAACCTTGCTTCACCCTCATTGGTTTGTCCTGAAATTCTTTACTGTGATGAAGCCAAGGACCAGTCTTAACCTGAGTGGAGGCCTTAACTAGAGAAATTCCTCAGGCTAGGCAGGGCACTGAGCTGTTCCTCCCTGCTGTGCCACAGGTAACATAATCATCCCTAGCCCAAGAAAGAAAACCACCTTTAAACTTCTTTCTGATGCTAATGAGCCTCTAATTATGCTAACTAGTGCAATAGTGCATTCCTGAGGATTTTGGTGACTGCTGAGTCCTTCAGTTCCCCTATGGAACATAATTCTCTAGTGGGTTTGATGGTCTCACACAATATATCCCTTCCAGTATTCCCACTTCTCTGGGTTTTTAATTCCTTCTTCTACCTTATATTAAGGAAACTCTGGCATTTCTCCTTCCCACAGAATGAGACATCATTTTCCCCAGGCTTCTGAGATACACACTAGAAGTGAGTTTTTCCCATTCAGGGGGGTCTCTGCCAAGGTGTCAAATCTTGTGCCATAAGGCAACATCCAATTCAAAGAATTGGATTACTGCATGCTTGTAACAACATTCTCTAAGTTCAAGCCAGGGGTACCGTGGCTTCTGCATGTCAGGCTAGCATATTCTCACAGCTCATTCAGGGTGAAGAGTCTATCCCCTTCATCTTACCCAGGATATCCTGAGCCAGGTAAGGCTGACATTTAATCTTATTTACTGACCTAAATACTAAGAAAAGAGGAAAGAGAAGACAGCTCTGGGGAATATAAGATATAAGTCGTCTTGCATGGGAAAGACTTCTTCAGTTCCTTCCCTCATGGAAGAATTGCTAGCTCTTCAACTGAGAATGGTGGACCACTTCAAAAAGCTCAGGGAGGCTTGAGGGAGATCTGCAGAGCCCAAATCCTTGAGAATGTCTTCTCAAATTGCAAATTGCACATCACATCTGTCATAAAATCAATGCAAAAATCTGCACAAATTGCTACCCAGTAGAATTGTGGTATATTGTTGGATTCTATTGGGTAGTATTTTGTGAGTATTTTTGCATTGATTTTTATGATGGATATGATAGCTCGGTTGGTAGAGTGCTACTTTGCACTCTCTGAGGTCCTAAGTTCAATTCCTATCACTGCAAAAATGGAAGGTGGACATGACAGCCCACTCCCAGAATAATCCCAAAACAATCAACAATTGAAAATCCTATAAGGGTCACTATGAGTCAGACATGACTCAACAGCACCTAATAAGAACAATATACGAGGATTGCCAAAAAAGTATACACATTTTAAGAGGTGTTATCTATGTATTACTTTTTAAAGTTGAATTGAGTTACAGTAGTAATGTGTAGAATGATGTTTTCTCAAAAGATGGCATTAATCAAATGCATATTAGTGCCACCAGGTAGCAAACAAAATAGTCAAAGAAAATGGTAGAAGCACCATAGTTGTTGAGGTAGAGTAAGACCATTTTGAAGTAGTACTTGGAATTTGAGAATATTTTGAAAGCACAGTGACAATGGAAATATAAGTATGCAACAGAATCTCCAACAAGCCGTACAACTGCATGCATTGATGATAAGTTTGAGATGCTGGTACTGGGTGTGACTTGCACAAGGGAGGATCTGGGAGGTCTTGCAAAGTAACAAGTCCTGCTTCTTCTGCTATGATAACACATTTTAGTACCTCTTATAATTGCAGAAGTCAAACATGACTTGTACTCATCTTTTGTTATAGGATTGAATATTACAATTTTAATATCATTTTTTCCAATCTTAAAATGTGTTTAAATTTCTGGCATCCTCTGTACAAAAATGAGAATGCATCATGACCAAGCAGGATTTATCTAGGAAATGAAAGGCTAGTTTAACTTCAAATATCAATCAAAGTAATTTATCATATCTGCAGGCCGAAAAAGAAAGCTAGATGATTATTTCAATAGATATTGAAGAAGCCTTTGACAAAATTTAATACACATTCATGATTAGAAAATAAAACCTAGAAATCTAATAGGAGAAATGAACTTCTTCACACTGTTAAAGTCCACCTCCAAATTATTTAAGTTTTTCCGTTGATGATCTGTTTTTACTATTTCTTTAGTAACTGAAAAAGTTTACTTTTCAGTTTATTTTGAAGAGTGATTTTTTGTCACATCTTAAAAATTCGCTATATGCTCTTGAGATTTGGATTAGTAGAAAATATTCTAAGTTTACTAATGAGTAAGCATCCATCAGGAAGCCTAGAACCTTGCAACTGTAGTTTCTTCAGAAAATAAATCTCATATCACTTTGTTGAGTTAGACATGTGACTACATGACTTGCTGTTGAAGACCAAGAAATCTAATAGAATTTTTCCTAGATTTTTCTAGTATTCTTATCCTTTCATATCACCTCAATTTCATAATGCTTTCTGTGGGTGTCTGTGGATCAGAACTTCTAATCAAAAACCTTGCTCAGGATTGTTGAAGAAAAATTAGTTCATCACTGTGTTGGTCAGTTTTTCATTGTTGTGATAAAATACCTGAAAAATTCAACTCAAAAGAAAGAAGATTTGTTTTAACTCAGGGTTTTAGAAGTTCCAGCTCATGGTCAATTTGCAATTGGCTCCATGTTCCTGGTGCATGTGGTGAGGCTGTACATCATGACAAAAAGGCATGGTAGAGGAAATCTGCTCATGTCATGACAGCCAGGAAGAGAGAGAGAGAAAGACAGAGAGAGAGAGGGAGAGAGAGAATATGAAGGAGTATAAATCCTAAGACAAGATATACCATTCGAAGATACACCCATAGTGACCTACTTCCTTCAATTAGGCCCCATCTCCTAAGAATCCACTCAGCTATTATCTCACCAGTAGGTTAGTCCTTTGATAAAGTTGATATCTTCATGATCCAATCATCTCTCACTAGCACCAGCAGCTGGTAACTAAGCCTTCAACACGTGAACCTTAGAGGATATTTGATATGTGCACCATAACAACTACTTATTATTACTTTCTGTAACTACATAGGCTTCAGCTATTTCTGTTCTGACTACTCATTTATTATTCTTCTATCCAGTGGTTATCCTTTATATTTTTGCTTATTTTTCTCTTGTGCTATAGGCTCCTCTCCTGTTCTCTTTGTAGTTACAGGTTTTTGTCTTATTTCTTTATGTCGTTTAGGGTGGCAACACAGATAAGCACATGGTTTCATATGCCATTTTATAGTTTTGTTGTTGTGTAATTTATATGATATATAATTTGTCCAGTACATATATTTCATTGAATTTTAATAAAATTTTAGAGTTGTTCAACCCCTTCCACAATCCAGTTTCAGAACATTTCCATCCCCTCAAAAAATTGTCTCATGCTCAAGTGTTGTCACCATCCACTGCAAGATCCAGGACCAGTCAACCATTGATATTCTGTCTATGTCTATAGAGTTCTCTTTTCTAGATATTGGATATAAACAGAACCATATAATGCACAATATTTTGCTCTGGATTTTTTTCACTTAACATTTTGTTTCTGAAGTTAATTTTTGTAGAATACATCAATAGTCTATTCCCTTTCAATGATGACTAATATTCCATGTCAAGAGGGACTCAGAAATTTGAATGTGGAGCAGCTAAAGTGAAAGGAAGACATGACAAAGTTAAAGAACTAAATAAAAGATTTCAAAGGGCAGCTTTAGAAGACAAAATCACATATTTTAATGACATGTGCAAAAAGCTGGAGATAGAAGCCCAAAAAGGAAGCACACACTCTGTTTGTCGCAAGATTAAATAAATGAAGAAATATTCAAGCCTTGAGTGGCAATAGTGAGGGATTCCACAGGGAAAGTATTAAATGATGCTGGAAACATCAAAAGAACATAGAAGGAACACACAGTCATTATACCAAACAGAATTGGAGGATAATCAACAATTTCAAGTTGTTGCATATGACCAGGAACCAATGGTACTGAAAAGAAATAGAAGCTGCCTTGAAGGAATTGGTGGAACCCAAGACTCCGGAATTGATGGAATACCAATTTAAATGTTTCAACAAACAGATTTAGCACTGAAGGTGCTAATTTGTTTAAGTGAAGTGATTTGGAAAACAGCTACCTGGCCAACTGACTGGAAGAGATCCATACTTGTGCCTATGCTCAAGAAAGGAGATCCAATAAAATGCAGAAATTACAAACAATATCACCAATATCTGAGGCAAGGAAAATTTTGCTAGAGATCATTCAAAAGCAACTGCAGCCGCATATTAATAGGGAACTGCCAGAAAATCAAGCCAGATTGAGAAGAGTGTGTGGAACAAGGGACATCATTGCTCATGTCAGGTGGATATTAGCTGAGAGTAGAATATAACAGAAAGATGTCTATTTACATTTTATTGACAATGCAAAGGCATTTGAATATGTGGATCATAACAAATTATGGATAACATTGCAAAGAATGGGAATACCAGGGCACTTAATTGTACTCATGAGGAATCTGTACATGGACCATGAGGCAGTTGTTCGAACAGAACAAGGAACACATTGCCTGGTTTAAAGTAAAGAAAGCTGTGCATCAGGGCTGTGTCCTTTCACTGTACCTCTATGCTCTATTTGCTCTATACTGAGCAAATAATCTGAGAAGCTGGACTTTATGAAGAAGAATGTGGCATCAGGAATGGAGGAAGACTCATTAACGACCTTGGGTAATACAGAAGACACAACTCTGCTTGCTGAAAGTGAAGAAGATTTGAAACATTCACTGATGAAGATCAAAGAATACAGCCTTCATTATGGATTGCACCTCAACATCAAAAAAAAAAGCAAGAATCTTTACAACTGGGTCAGTAAGCAGCTTCATGATAAATGGAGAAAAGAATGAGGTTGTTCAAGATTTTGCTTTACTTGGTTCTACAATCAACACTCATGGAAGCAGCAATCAAGAAGTCAAAAGATGCATTGCTTTGGGAAAAACTGTGGCAAAAGATCTCTTTAAAGTAATGAAAAGTAAAGACAAAGGTGTGCCTGACTCATGCCATTGTATTTTCTATTGCATCATATGGTTGTGAAAGCTGGACATTGAACAAGGGAGACAGGAAAAGAATTGATACTTCTGAATTATGGTGCTGGAGACAAATAGTGAATAGACCATGGACTGCCAACAGAACCAACAGATTTGTCCTAGAAGTGCAACCAGAGTGCTCCTTGGAAGCAAGGACGACTACACTGCATCTTACATATTTGGGAAATGTAGTCAGGAGGGACCAATCCCTAGAGAAGAATATCACGTTTGGGAGATTGGTAGGTAGGTCAACGAAGAAAAGGAAGACCCTCAACTAGATGGATTGACACAGTGCCTGCAACAATCAGCTTCAACTTTGAGAAGATCTGTTGGGGATTTTTAAAATTATATTTCCCAGCTAGGGTACCTCATAACAGCCTGAGGGGCTGACCCCTAGTTGACCCCGAGGCTCATCTCACTCACTCAAAACAGCCCCTCCCATCGAGTGAGCAAAGATGGCCCCTGGCCAGCTTGACCAGCCTTAACCACCTTAATTTTGATTGGCTCCCCTCACCACCTTGCAGATAATAACTGCCTCCTCTTGGCAGTTATGTCCGTTTGCCCACTGTACCGGCCAGCTGTGTGCCCTGATTGGCTGAACCCCACCATGTGACCCTTCTAGGACCCTATAAAAGCAGGGCTGCTGGACCCCATCCTTATCCTTTGATCCTCACCTCTCTGACCATCTCCTGAACCTCATCACCTGGACCAGCGCTCCCTACTCCAGCAAGACCATCTAGCAAGCCGGCGAGATCAAGCCCAGGGGCCCCGAAGAGCCGAAGGCATCTAGCAAGCCATGAAGAGCCTCCCAACTCCTCCCATCCTTGGGAAGGAGGGGGGTAAAGAAGGCGAGCCTCGAGATTCAAGACCATCGGACCTCAACTGAACACCAGTGGCTGTGGCTGTGCCTTTGAGGCTGAGCTGTACCAGCACTTAGCCTGCAGCATTCCATGCTGCAGGCCTAGAGCCAGCACTTAAAGGGATAGAGCCTTGCTCTATAGGGGCTGCTTGCTCCTTGCTCTCCATAAGGGGAGCATCCCAATAAACCTTCCCTGTCCTTCTCCAACCATCTGAAGGTACCCCGAGGTCCTTCTTTCCCAACATCGGCCACGTTATTATGTTGAGGGTTTGGCCCTAATTTTAGCCAGGCTAGAGCTAAAACCCTGACAAAGATCGTGTGCTTGCCACAGTGTTGAGGAGTAGTTTGTTCCATTGTATATAGGGTCGCTATGAGTCAGACCCAACTCACTGGATCATAGCAACAACAATATTCCATTGCATGTATAACCATTTATCCTTTTACTAGTTGATGAACATTTGGAGTGATTCTACTTTGTATCTGTTATTTTCAGAAAACCTTCTATGAACATTCCACCTTAAGCCTTTGTGGGTTCATGTTTACAAATCCCTTGGATGGATATCTCAGTGTAGAAATACCTGTGCCATATGACTCAATGACACCTAACAACAACAATGATATGCTTAAGATTAGCTATTTAAGGAACTGTTGAGCTTTTCTACAGCACCTGCAATAATTTGCATTCTCATTTACAATATATAAGGCAGAAATCCCCAACCCCTCCGCTACAGAGCAGAACCAGTCCATGACCTGTTAGGCATAGAGCTCTACAGCAGGAGGTGGGTGGCAGGCAAGCAAGTGAAGCCTCATCAGTTTTTACAGGTCTTCTACATTGCTTGAATTATCCTGAAACTATTACACTGCTCCTCTACCATCCATGGGCAAACTGTCTTCCACACAACTGGTCCCTGGTGCTAAAAAGTTTGGGAACCATTGGTATAAGGGCTCTAATTTTCCACATTCTTGTCAGTACTTGATATTATCTATCTTTTTGATTATAGCCATTCTGTTGTTCTTAGGTGCTATTGAGTCAGTGTCCAACTCATAGTGACCCTATGTACAATAGGCAAAATACTATTGTCAGTGTTTCTCTGCTATTCATAAGGTTTTCAATGGCAGATTAATTTTTGGGAGTGGGTTGCCGGTTCTTTCTCTCAATAGCCATTCTAGTGGTTGTGTAATGTTATTGTGGTTTTAACTTGCATTTTCATAATGACTAATGATTTTGAGCATTTTGTCATGTGCTTATTTATTATCCCTATAAATTTTCTTTTGAAATATCTATTCAAATCTCATGCCATTTTTTTTTTTGCAGTACTTTGGGGTTGAACCCAGGGTCTCGCAATACTTTGCAAGGGCTCTATCCTTGGGCTGCACCCCTCTTCCATTTCTAATTTTTTATCTTAAGACGGGGTCTCGCTAAGTCCTTGAATCTGTGATCCTTCTGCCTGTGCCTCCCTAGTCACTTGGATTATAGTTGTGAACCAACACACTGGGCCTTATACCAATTTCTTAAGTGGGTTATTTGTCTTGTTATTGAGTGGTAAGAGGTCTTTTATTTTTCTTTATAGTTGTTGTTGTTGTTAGGTGCCGTCGAGTTGGTATCCGACTCATAGCGACCCTCATAGGGTTTTCAATGGCTGACTGTTTCGGGATTGCATTGGGAGTGGATTGCCAGGCCCGTCTCCCATTTTTGCGGTGCTGGGAATTGAACTCCAGGCCTCAGAGACTGCAGTGCAGTGCTCTACCCACTGAGCTAAATCCCAGCCCTTCTTTATAGTAGTCCTTTATTAACTCTATGATCTGTAAGCATCTTTCTTCCAGTCTGTGGGTTGCCTTTTTATTTTCTTATTGTTGTCTTTTGAAATACAAAAGCTTTTTTATATAAAGTTTAATTTGTCAATATTTTATTTTATGGATCATATATTTGGTGTTATACTTAAGAACTTGCCTAATCCAAGGTCACAAAGGTGTATTTTTTTGAAAAAGTTTTACAGTCTTACCCCTCAAATATTAGTGTGATAAAATTTTAATTACTTTTTGTGTACTTTCTGAGGTAACATTATAAAGTCATTTTTTTCACACATGCTACCAACATACTGCAGGATCATTTGTTACAAAAACTCTCCCTTCTTTATCAATTCATCTTGGCAACTTTACTAAACATCAATTGACCATAAATGTAAGAGTGTAGTTCAAGAATTTTAATTCATTTGGATTAATAGATATGCCAACCCATTTACCACTATTACAAAGTCTTTGCTAATGTAGTTTTATAATAAATTTTGAAAATAAGAAGTGTGAATTCTCCAACTTTGTACTTTTTGAAGATTGTTTTGACTATTCTGCATCTCTCATGTTCCCATATGGATTTTTTTGTTAATATCTGTTTGAAAATAAAGTGAGGGTAGGTAGTGTGGTACACTCTTTTAATTCAGCAACTTGGGAGGTAAAGGCTGGAGGATCAAAAGTTTGAGGCCAGAGGCAGCCTGCATAACTTAGCAACATCCTGACTCAAGATAAAATTTTTAAAAAGCTACCCTGAAATTTGATTGAATTGAATCTATAGATCAATTTGCCATCTGAACGTACTGACACTTACAACCCATGAGCATGAACTGTATTTCCATTTATTTAGATTTTCTCTAATTTCTGTAAGTCATGTTTCATAGCCCTCAATATATAAGATTTGCACTTCTTTAGCCAAATTTGCTCATAAATGTTTACTTCATTTTGATATTACTATAAATGATTTTTTTCTTAATCTTATTTTCAGATTACTCATTTCCTTGCAAGAAATACCCTATAATGATCATTCCAAGTTTCTTCATACATAATGTTAATTGCATGATAATTACTGAAAATGAATATAAATATGTCTCCCAGGACCATTTATAAAAACTCCACACTCTTCCTCAGACATCTAAGGTCCAATATTTGAAATTTACTTCCATATAAATAGTTTTGTTGTTATTGTTATTAGGTGCTATTGAATCATGTCCAACTCATAGCAAACCTCAAAAGTTTTCAATGGCTTTTTCAGGATTGCTTTGGGAGCTAGATACACAAAATATGATTTAAAAAAAACAGTAAATTTAGCTGTATAAATTTGGAGGAAAACACTTAAAACCTCAAACAATTTATACTAATTCAAAGATTTTCTTGGGCAGTTTAAGCCCTGAAAAATGGCTTTCGTTAGAAAGTATACTTACGAAGCCAGGCAATATGACCCACATCTATAATCCCAATGACTCAGGAGGCTGAAGCAGGAAGATCATAGGTTAAAGGCCAAAGGCAGCCTGGACAACTTAACAAGGTTCTGTCTCAAAATAATAGATGAGCAAATAGGCCAGAGATGCAATTCAGTGGTACAGCCCTTGCCTAGCATAACAAGGCCCTGAGTTTAACCTCCCCGTACTGCAAAAAACAACAACAACAACAACAACAACAACAACAACACACTGTTTTTTAAGTATAGTTAGGTTTTAGAGTTATAATAAGCAGGCAGGTTTAGCAATATAAAGAAAACTATTCTGAAAGGATTGTTGTTGTTGTTGTTGTTGTTAGGTGCCGTCAAGTCGTGTCCGACTCATAGCGACCCTCATAGGGTTTTCAATGGCAGATTGTTTCGGGATTGCCGTGGGAGTGGGTTGCCAAGTCCTTCTCCCATTTTTGCAGTGCTGGGAATCGAACTCGGGACCTTAGAGACTGCAGAGCAGCCCTCTACCAACTGAGCTAAATCCCAGCCCCATTCTGAAAGGATACATCTATTTAATATTCTGTAAATCTATTGGGACTTTATGGCAATAGAGTTCTTGTTATAATATTTTACCAACTTTTTTACACATCGTGTACACAATTTATCAGTTAACTATAGACACAATACCGCTATATGAAAACCACCAAATCTCAGGGCATAAATAGCATTTATTTGGCTCCCAAGTCTGTTGTGAAGCAATGTAGGATGAAGTCTGCTGGGCAGCTCTGTTAATCTCAAATTTGATTGCTCATACATCTGGGGATTGGATTATCTAGGCTACGTTCTACTGTGGTATCAATTGTACTACATTTTTCCCTCACTCTTCTTTGGAATTCCAATAAGCTAGCCTAAGTCATGTGACTTTCCCTCTCTCCCTAACTTCCTCCTTTCAGAACCCTGCCCCTGGATGGCACCAAGCTGGGGGGTGTAGGTGAGAGTCTTCCCCTCAGTTACCTTCAGCCCTGTCAGTCCTCTCTGGAAACACCCTCACAGACAAAGCCCACAAATCTCAATCTAGTCAAGTTCACAATAAAGTCATGTTCTTTTTCTGGCAGTAGCCAAGGTCCAAGAGCAAATGGAAACACTGAAACTTCTTGGGGCCTAAGGTCAAAACCAGTTCACTGTTACTTCCTTCCTACTTTGCTCTCCAAGGCAAACTGTGCATTGCAACCATACCCAAATTTGAATTTGGGAGGATACTGATGAAACATGGCATGGGGGGATGGATGGAGAATACAAAACAGTACAATGTATAATAAAACCACAAAAACTAAAATTCTGAAATCAACATGAGTTCAAATATGATTATTCAAACTCACATTTCATTTCGGAGCCTTACCCTTATGTTCTTTCAAAATGACCTTTAAGAATGACAATTCAGTTGGGTGCGGTGGCGTATGCCTATAATCCCACCACTTGGGAGGCTGAGGCAGGAGGATCATGAGTTCAAGGACAGCCTGAGATACACACAGAGACCACATATCAAAAAACAAAACAAAACAAAACAAAAACCGGAAAGAATGCTAATTCAGTGTCAGGAGTCAGGGACTTTGGAAAATGTCTTATCTGGGTTTTTGTTCTGCTTTCTGTGATTTAAGTAAATAAGTACATTTCTAATACTGGGCTATGTTAGTGTGTTGACCTACACAGTATGCCCTTAGCTATAGACATGTATCTAAATAATGCTTTGGAATATCACAACTAATATATTTAATTTGACAAGGAAAACAAATGGCTTTGTGCTTTTGAAACTGTGCTCTGAGCATCTGCCAGTCATTTGTACATGGCTCCCTCTGATTATTGTCTATTCCTAATAGCTGTATTTTTCAACACTCTCTCAGCCTTTTGTATCAAGGAGACTCTGAGTGGGATGTTTAGCAGTTGGCATATGAGTCCTAGTTGGCCATATTCCATATAATCACTAAATGGCAGAGATATATAAGTATATTACAAA
>VMDO01015953.1:0-49419 GCA_007922755.1 Pedetes capensis
GAAAGGGAAGACTTCTATCAGCTTCTGCAATCTGAAATAGATCAAACATGCAATCAAGACATACTGATAATCACTGGTGACTGGAATGCAAAGGTGGGAAACAAAGAAGAAGGCCCAGTAGTTGGAAAATATGGTCTTGGTGACAGAAATGAAGCTGGAGATCGCATGATAGAATTTTGTCGGACCAATGACCTTTTCAATTGAAAGACTAGCAAAACTAAATAAGAGAATTCCATAGATGACTTCACTCAAGATAAACATAAAGACAAGTAGCTTTCTAACATCTTAGCAACAAACTATTATGCAGTGAAAAAGATATAATTTATAAAAGGAACAAAAGGGCATAGAAGAGCATGCCTTACTTTTAAATAAGAAGATGTAATTTTATAAAGGTATCTGTTTCTTCCAACTTAGTCTAGTAACTCAGTGAGTTTCCAACCCAAATCCCTAAAGAATTTTTAAATAAAAGTTAATTTTTATTATTTATTTATGTATGTATGCATGTATGCATGTATGTATGCATGCATACGTGAATGAATGTATTTCTTTATTTTTGATACAAAGTCTCACTGTGTAGCTTAGGCTGGCCTTGAACTCTCTCTGTAGCCCAGGCTGGCCTGGAACTTGCAATCCTTCTGTCTCAGCCTCCCGAATGCTGGATTACAGATGTTAACCACTATGCCAGGTGGAAGTTAATTTTTAAGTGGAAGTCTCATTCTGAAATTCATTTGGAATTGCAGTTGTATAGGGATAGCCAGCCTGCAGCTGTAGCCCTGTGGCATCCGATCCCGTCAGATCTCGGAAGCTAAGCAGGGTAGGGCCTGGTTAGTACCTGGATGGGAGACCACCTGGGAACACCAGAAGCTGTAGGCTTGGGAGAAGGACCTGGAAACCCCCTCCCAAAAATCAATCTGCCATTGAAAACCCTATGAACAGCAGAAAAGCACTGACCATAGTGTTTCCCCTGTTGTACAGAGGGTCGCTATGAGTCGGATACCGACTCGACGGCACCTAACAACAACAACAACAACAACAGGGATAGCCAAGGAAATTTTGTAAAGAAAAACAGAAAGAGGGAACTTGTGTTATAAATATCAAAGTATTATACTCTAATGAAGAAATGTATAAAACCCAACATAACTTAAAGATTTAAAACATAATTCTAGCAAACATATCAAAAGATAACATATAAGGACTTAAACTGATTGTGCTAAGTTACAGTGTTATAAGAAACAGATTATGTGAACAATGACAAAAAAGTTCATAGGTTAAATATTACAAATGACAGTAATTAAGATATTGTAGGAACTATTGTAGATACAAATTGTTATAGGTTGGATTTTTAAGAAGCAGACTATGACATAGAATTTGACCTGCAGAGTATTTATAAGGGATCAGTCCCTGGGGAAGATAGAGGGTAGAAGCAAGATTGGGCAGAGAGTGAAGCAAACCTGCTCTATAGGCCTGGCAAACGCCTCCCCACTAGGAGTTCTGGGATGTATATGACCCATAAGAATGCATTAACATCATGATCACTCATAAGATGCTAATTATAATAACAATGGGATAAGACAACATACGTAGCAAAATAGCTAACATTAAAAAAGCTGACAAGGCTAAGTGTTGGTGAGAATGTGGAACAATGAGAAATTTCATATACTGTCAGGGAAATGTGAACTTCTGGCCACTTTGGAAACTGATAGCAGTGTTAATTGAATGTATGACACAGGAACTCCACTCCTCAGTATATACTCAGCTGAAAGCTTTATATCTGTTGACCAAGAGATGTATACAAGAATGTTCACACCAGCATTAGCTGTAAATAGTCCCCCAAAGTCCATCAGCAGTAGAACAGAGATAGATTGTGGTGTATTAGTACAGTGGACTATTGCAGCCATGAATGGTATTATGTGAATCACACAAATGTAATGTTATACAAGAGAAGCCAGGGACAAAAACATGTACAGTTCAACTTTTATAAAATGCAAAAGTAGACAAATAATTCTAAGGGGATAAACATAAAAATAACAGTCCCTTTTGGGGTGGATAATGGCCAAAGGGAGCTTTGCGCCATTCCCATTGTTCATTTTCTGAGCTGGGCAGTGCTAACCCAGGTGTGTGCACCTGTGAAATCGATGGAGCTTGCACTTGATTGACATATACTTGTGTTTCTCCCTAACAAATTACTCCAAATTTAATAACTTAAAACAACAAACACATATTTTCTCATCACTTCTTTGGGTCAGGGATCTGTGTGTGGGTTTAGCTAAATGGTTCTGGCTCAACGTCTCTTATGAGAGTCACAGGGACCCCATTGGCTGGGGCTGCAGTCATCTGAAGGTTCTACTGGAGTCTCTTTATGCCTTTATATAATTTTGGAATGACATTTGATCACACAGTCCAGCTCCCTAACCTACTTGGGTCTCATGCATTAGTCTAGAAGTGGGACATAATAGAAAGGGGAAGAAGGGACTAAAAAACCCTTAACTGCATAAACTAAAAGTGTTGTTGTTGTTAGGTGCTGATGAGTGGGGTCTGACTCATAGTGATCCTATGTACAACAAAATGAAACACTCTCTGACACTGTGTCATGCCTGGCACCATATCAGGGTTTCTTTGCTATTCATAGGGTTTTCAATGGGTAATTGTTTCAGGAGTGGGCTGCCAGGTCCTTCTCCCAAAAACTAAAAGTATGCATTGGTAGTACTGTTTGTCAATAGTAGAAGCCAAATTCATTTGTGAGCCCACATGAGACACTTCTGCTAATGGGTGAAACTTGGAGGGGAACTGGAGATGAGATGCATAAACATAAAGTGTTACTGTTTATTTGATCTTTTATGTCTCCCAGTCAAACAGAAGCTGTCTATATAGCTGTTTACATCTTGCTCCACATGCTTTCTTACTTAAAACATTTTTGCTAAACATTTGTATATCTGTGTAAGTGTTGCTGTGTGCCGTCGAGTGTGTCCAACTCATAATGACCTTTATAGCATTTGCAATGGCTGATTGTTTCAGAATTGCCTCGGGAGTGGGTTGCCACGTCCTTCTCCCATTTTTATGGTGCTGGGGATTGAACTCAGGACCTCAGAGACTGCAGAGTGGTGCTCTACCAACTGAGCTAAATCCCAGCCCATCTTTGTAAGTGTTTTGGCACAATAAAAAAGGCCACACTTAGTACACTATGTGCATTTGCATTGTTGCTAATAACCACAGGTATTTATGGCTGGAGATAACTTAATTTTGGAGGTTGTGACTCAAGGCCCTACTAATAATCTGGGTGACTACAGAGCACTAGTTAACTAGGATGAATTAAGGGCACTTTAAAAGCTTCTGGCTTATAAGTTATTTTAAGAATGTGTGAAAATTGTAGGCCAAAATATACTATAAAAACAAATCTCCTACCAGGCATGCCTGTGATCCCAAAACCAGGGCAAGAAGATCACAAGTTTAGGGCTAGCCTGGGCTACATAGCAAGACTATGTCTCAGGGAAAAACAACAAAGACAAAAACAAAAAAAACACAACTTATTAAATAATCACAAATGAGATCATATAATTTCTCTACTTAATCTTACCATAGTTACTCATTAGACTGTACCCTTTCAGCATGATCTTTAAGATCATACCTGACTAAGCTAGCCCCCTGCTTACCTCTCTAACCACATCTCCTCTACTCCTTCAGTCTGCTTTGGCTATGGGGGGTCTCTGTCTGTTCCCCAAACATCTCAAACACTTTCTGTCTCAGCAGCTGTATACTTGCTCTTCCTTCTACCAAAAAGGTTTTTCTTCAAGCTCTTCACAGGCCAGCTTCTTCCTAACCTTCTCAATGTTAGAGATGATGTCATACATATCCTCCCTGACTACTTCATCTAAAATATCCACTCCCCAGCTCCATTGCCCTGCTTTATTTTCCTCCTAGCACTCACCATAAGTAATAATATTACTCAGTTATTTGCCCACCTAATTCACTAGAATAAAACCCTAGGGGGGTAGAACTTTTGTTTTGTACAGCTGCAAATGCCCTGGGCATAGAGCAGTGCTGGTCCACAGCAGGTGCACAAGCCCTGATGGCTGAATGAATTAATGAGTGAGTGATTGAATCACACATTATATTTTAAATATTTTTGGCTACATTTGCCTCTGTAGTTTGTATAACTTGAAGTACAATTTGATATCACATTGTCTTTATCAAAAGAATCTAGACTTTTCATCTTTCTGCCCTCCTACTTCTAACAGGAAGCCCAAGAATTCTGGGCCTCTCTTCAGATGTGGAGTCAGTCCTGTCACTGTTGACATGTGTAAAAATAAATCATTTACTGGGAAACCAGAACCCTATATGGACAGGCTGCACTCAGCCTTCTTTTATTTGGAGCTATTGAGGATGCACAGGATTGCTTCTGGAAGCAGACAGCCTAGTGACAGAAGCAGGCCTGGGTGGAACCTCACCCCTATGGTTTCTTAGAGAACAGGAATGAGATGGTGCCCCTTCCTGTGGTGGTGTACAAAGCTGTGGTCACTCTGTATACCTGTAGGTCTGAGTGCCAAAGGTGATTGCACCTTACAAGACTCTTAGTATAAACATCATGGCAAATGTTTACTGAGCTCTTTGTGCCCAGCACTATTCTAAGTACTTCCATATATTATCACATTTAATCTCCATATCAACCCTGTAAGATAGTACTGCAGGTCCTCAATCTCATATCCCCATTTCCAAAGTCAAAAAGTTCTGAGAATGCTCATTTTCATAAGTCATTTCACAACAAACCAGACCTTAGTGAAGATTATGGCTTTTATCCATCCTATGTACAGTAAGTATTCCTGTGTTTCAATGTAGAATTATGAATGCTATGGAAGAAAAGTAACCAGAGCACCATAAGCATATGACTTTATTCTGGAGAGCTGTGATGGTTAGTCTTGATTATCAGCTTGATGTGATTGAAAGATGCCTAGGAAATTAGTAAACCACCCTTCTGGGTATGTTTGTGAGGGTGTTCCCAGAGACAATTAACAAAAGGGAAGGAAGGAGGAAGCCAGCTGTTATGGCTTAAATATGAAATGTCCTCTACAGGCTTCTGTGTGGAGCACTTGGTTACCACCTGGTGACATTAATTTGGGAGGTTCTGGAAACTGCAGGAGGCAAGGCCTAGCTAGAAGTAGATCATTGGGGCATGACTTTGAAGGTTACACTTGGCCCCCAGGCCCTTGCTTGCTCTGTTTCCTGTTTGTTGTGAGGCAAACAGTCTCCTTCCTATGCTCCCACCATCATGATGTTCTGTCTCACTACAGGCCCAGAACCAATAGCGCCAAGAGGTGTGGGTAGAGACTTCTGAAATTGTGAGCAGAATAAATCCTTCCTCCTTTAAGTTGTTCTCTCAGCCGCTCTGATCACGCTAGGCAGAGGTAACTAGCCCACTTGCTAGCACAGACATGCTCTTTCTGTGCTTCCTGGTCACCGTGAGGTGAGTGGCTGGCTCTACCACATGTTCTCTGCCTGGATGCCAGGTCTCACCTCAGGCCCCAAAACAATGGAGCCAAACAAAACCTTTGAAAACATGAGCCAACTTCCTCTTTTAAGTTGTTTATGCCAGTTACATTGTCACAGCAGTGGAAACTCTGACTAACACAAATGCCAAGCATGAGAAGTCCCTGAAGGGAGGAGTCTCAAATGCCTTGGGAAAGGAGAGAGGAGTTGTTTTTAAAAGGCTTTAGCAAGAGGGGCAACCTCAGTTCAGCAAGCTTTGGGAAAAGTAGGTGAAAGAAGGATCTTGGAAGAAGCAGCAATTCTCTCCCATATCATTAGCCTTGGTTTGGGAAATTTGGGTTTTAGTAAGAGGGTTTGAAGCAGGGCAGAAAGAGAAGTTTGAGAGACATGAAAAGGCAAAGAACTTTCATCTCAGGATCTAGTTTGAATCTCGCCGGCTGAGAATCAGGAACTTGAACATAACTACCAAGAAACTGTTGTGAGGACTGCCTGCATAAAGACATTATTTTTGGGAGACACTTAAAACAATAAAAATGTTAAAATAATAATAATCCATGCTTGGGGTAAAAAATGTAGCCATGCTTGGGGTCAAAATGTATGTAACCTTTGAGTTGGCTTTCCCTTCTCCTCTGTAATTCTGTGCTTTGAGACATGCCCAGGCAACCCCCTCATGACTCTTTCCTTAAATCTACACAATATACCCTATAATTTCATTTTACTAAAGAGAATTTCCTCCAATAGGAAAATCTAAACAATAGAACATCTTTTGATCCCATTGGCACCTTCCCAGACAATGACAGGGGACTTTCTAGGTGGAGCTTGAGGCTCACATCACAGTAGGTGCTCAGAGGACTGACATCACAGGGGTGTGCCCTATGTTAAATAAACCTGCAGGGAACACATGCGCTGTCTCCCCACCCCCTTTTAATGTTTGGCTGCTACTTCTTCACTCTCTTGGTAAGTCCACGACTTTCTTGGATACATATCTCGTTCTCTCTGTGCACACATATATTCTAATAAACTCTATAACTTTGCTTCACTTTCATGGACTCATCTTGAAATTCCTTTTTGCAATGAAGCCAAAACCCAGGCTTAACCTGAGTTCCCAAGTAGGGGAACTCCTCAGGCTAGGCATCCACGCTGAGCTGTATCTCTCTGCTGGAGGTCAAGGACCTGTGAGGGCCTCTGTGGAATCTTCTAGTCCTTCAGTGTCTCTCCTAGTACATTTAATTGTGGGGTGCTGCTCCAGACCCTGCAGTGGGGATATTTCATAAAACATTAAAATACTTGAGGTGAACTTACTGCCTTTATTAGTTCTGAAAACCTCTGAATTCTGAAATGCAGTTGGGCCCGAGAGTCTTGGGTGGGGGACTGTGTGTGCTTTTTGTCAGCCTCATCTTACAGCCTAGGAACCTGAGGCCCAGGGGAGCTAAGCATTTAGTGAGTAGCCTGACAGTCCTGTTTTCTGGAAGTCACGCCCAAGTGCCAGAGTGGCTGGGTCAGAGGGACAATGACCCTTCTCCCTTAGGACGCTGCCTCTCTCCACCCTGAGGTAGAGGACAGGCCAGGAGCTAGCCCATCCTGACATTGCCATGTTTCTTGCTTCTGCAAGCTGTGATTAGAAACCCTACGCCTCTTTCCTTTTCCACCTTGTTTCTTTTTTGGCCACTGTCAAAAGTTTTAGTTCTTCTTTTCCTTAAGAATTATATAGAGTAATAATTTTTAAAAAGCCCAATGACTCTTTATTAAAAGTGAAAGGAAAAATGCTTAAAGAGGCTATTGGAGGTCTGTCAGAGAGGCAGGGCAGCCACTTCTCACTGCAGGGCTTCTCTGGGTGTCTCCATGGCCCGAATTTCCCACTAGCAAGGGCACTTTGACCCTCAATAAGCCCTCTCAACACTTCATGGAAAAATATGGTAAACATTTTTGAAGGAGACATGTTATAAAAAATTATAAGTAGGCCATCCTCAGAAAAAAATAAACAAAAAGATAAACACCTCAGGAGCTCCATAAATCTTTATTTTACTAGGACCTCTTTACAGAATCTGGTTTTGTTCTACAAACAACCCAAGCCACCCACGTTCCTCACATGTAAGCTTATTATGACCCTAAGTTCCACTTGAATTTCAAAAAATGTAATTTTCTGTTTGACAGGAGGCATGTAGAGATATATTAAGCCCCTTTCATCTTGCTGGCTCAGAAGCCCTGGAGGGGTGGTGGGTTATTGAATAGCTTTGCTAGGAAAGCAGAGGAACAAAGCTCATAGGCTGAACTGGCTCCCCCTGAGCTGCCCAGGAAGACTCAGCCTGACTTGCTATAACATAGGAGCAAGGTCACCACAGGGAACTCATCTCAATACTTGATGTTCTGAAGCTTGCTTTGTAAGAGGCTGACATTTGAAGAAAGCAGCTGCAATTATGATTTTTAAAATGTTCACCAACTATATCCTCAAAAAAAAAAAAAGAAAGAAAGAAAAGGAAAAAGAAGTCTATATACATGTTTTTGAAGTCAGCAGCAGCTTGGAAAGACCCATTTCCTTCAGTGTATTGGGGTCAGTTTTCCCTTTGTTATTTAAATAAAATAAATATCTCATACACTGTGTTGGGAAATTCAGCATTCCCTACCCCCAGAATAATTGAGGATTTCCAGGGTCTTATGTTTCCTACAATAGTTTTGTGCTAGATTCTTGCTTAAAGCTTTTCTTTTGTCCTGAATTAACCAGACAAACACTTTGCTTTAATTCATTGCAACAAACACTACTTACCTAATGTGCAGCAGGTATTTGTTCAAGATTTAGGGGTGGAGTTACACTGTAGTGTAACACAGCAAATGATTTAAAACTGAATATTTGAAGTGGGGCCAGGTGGCACATACCTGGAATCCCAGAGACTTGGGAGGCAGAGGCAGGAGGATTGCAAGTTCAAAGCCAGAGGCAGACTGAATAACTTAATGAGAGCCTATCTCAAAATTTAAAATAAAAAAGAGGCTGGGAGTGCAAGTTGGTGGTAGAGCACTTGCAAAGTATATACCAAGCTCTGGGTCCAGCTCCCCAGTACCACCAAAACAAAACAAAACAAAACAAAACAAAAAAACTTGGATATTTGAGTCTCCGTTCTAGAAAGTTCCTCGGCCTGACTCAAGGGTGAAATTCCTTTCTCTTTAATAGGTACAGTAATTTAGCTCTATGTCTTTTATTAGTCCAGCCACCCAGGCCCTAAGGGTATTTTTCTGCAAGAAATTGACATTCTGAGTATTCTGGCAAAGGAAACACATTTCTTTTACTAAAGAATTCCTGGGGAATGTATTTAAATTCCCTCCTTCACATTTACAAAACTGCAAAGAGAAATTTTAAGTAGTTATTTGGTATATGCTGATTGAATAATTTCCAGCATATTGGTTGAACACATCTTATTCCTCAATACATACAAAAGGGTAGGGGACAGGTGAGTGGGCAAGTGGGGCAAAGGTTGTTGTTTATGCCAGGGGTCCCCAGACCCATGGCTTCAGATCCTTTGCACTGTCAAGAACCCACTGCACAGCATGAGGTGATAATAAAATAGAACAATAACATTTTTACTATATTTATATATTGTTACATTTGATTTTCACAACAATTTTGTCTTAAATAGTTTCTCATTAGCTTCATCTTACAGATGACCAAATGAATTCCAGAGACATTAAGGGACTTGGCTCTACATGAAATACATATTAAGTGACAGAGCCAGGTCTTGAACCCAAGGTTTTGCCTTCAGGTTCCCTGTCATTTCTATGTCCATGGCGCCTTTCATCAAACAGTTTTTTCCTAAGTGAATAAGTTTGCTTCATTCTGTACATATATGGTTGTTTTTGTGGTTGTTAGGTGCCATCAAGTCAAGTCCAACTCATAGCAACCTTGTGCACAGTGGAACGAAACACTCTCCGATTCTGTGCGAGGCACACGATCTTATTTATGTTTAAAGCCCATTGTTGCAGACACTGTGTTAATCCATCTGGTGGAGCGTTTTCCTTTTTTTTTTTTTTTGACCTGACATTCTCCCAAACGTGATGTCTTTCTCCAGGGATTGGTCTCTCCTGCCTGCATGTCCAAAATATGTAAGATGCACTCTAGCTTGCTTCCAAGGAGCACTCTGGTTGCGCTTCTTCTAGGACAGATCTGTTGGTCTTTTGGCAGTCCATGGTATATTCAATAGTCATATCCAGCACCATAATTCAAAAGCATCAATTCTTCTCCTGTTTCCTTTGTTCAATGTCCAGCTTTCACAACCATACAATGTGACTGAAAATACTATGGCATGAATCAGGCGTACCTTTGTCTTCGAGGTGACATCTTTACTTTTCAATACTCTAGAAGATCTTTTGCTATAGCTTTTCCCAAAGCAATGCATCTTTTCATTTCATTTCTTTCTTTCTTTCTTTCTTTTTTTTTTCTTTGTGGTACTGGGGGTTGAACCCAGGGCCTCGCACTTGCATGCTCTGTAAGTGCTGGACCACTGAGCTGCACCCTCAGCCCATTTTTTCACTTTTTGAGACAGGGTCTCACTAAGTTACACAGACTGCCTCTGGTCTCGAACTTGTGATCTTCCTGCCTCTGCCTCCCGAGCTGCTGGGATTATAGGAATGCGCCACCACACCCAGCATCTTTTGATTTCTTGACTGCTGCTTCCATGGGTATTGATTGTAGAACCAAGTAAAGCAAAATCATGGACAACCTCAATCTTTTCTCCATTTATTGTGAAGTTGCATACTGACCCAGCTGTAAGGACTTTTGTTGATGTTTAGTCATAATCCATACAGAAGGCTCTGTTCTTTGATATTCATCAGTAAATGTTTTAATCTTCTTCACTTTCAGCAAACAGAGTTGTGTTATCTGCATAACACAGGTTGTTAATGAGTCTTCCTCCAATCCTGATGCTGCGTTCTTCTTCATAAAGTCCAGCTTCTTGGATTATTTGCTCAGCATATAAATTGAAGAGATATGGTGAAAGTATACAGCCCTGACGCACACCTTTCTCAACTTTAAACCAGGCAATGTTTCTTTGTTCTATAAGAACAACTGCCTTCTGGTTCATGTACAGATTCCTCATGAGTACAATTAAGTGCTCAGGCAGTCCCATTTTTTGAAGTGTTATCCATAATTTGTTGTGATCTACACAGTCAAGTGCCTTTGCATAGTCAATAAAACATAGATAGACATCTTTCTGATATTCTATGCTTTCAGCTAATATCCACCTGACATCAGCAATGATGTCCCTGGTTCCTTGCCCTCTTCTGAATCTGGCTTGATTTTCCAGCAGTTCCCTATCTCTATAGTGTGGCAGTTACTTTTGAATGATCTTTAGTAAAATTTTGCTTGTGTGTGATATTAATAATATTGTTTGATAGTTTCCACATTCAGTTGGATCCCCTTTTTTGGGAATAAGCACAAATATGGATCTTTTTCAGTCAGTTGGTCAGATAGCTGTTTTCCAAATCTGTTGGCATAGACATGTTAGCACCTCCAGTGCTGCATCTGTTTGTTGAGACACCTCTATGGGTATTCCATCAATTCTTGGAGCCTTGTGTTTCATCGGTGCCTTCAAGGCAACTTCCACTTCATCCTTCAATACCATTGGTTCCTCTTCATATGCAACCTCTTGAAATGGTTGGTCATCTACCAATTCTTTTTTCTTAAAATGACTCTATGTATTCCTTCCATCTTCTTTTGATATATCCTGCATCACTTAATATTTTCCCTGTGGAGTCTTTTATTATTGCTACTTGAGACTTGAATTTTTTCTTCAATTCCTTAAGCTTGAAAAACACAGAGTGTGTTCTTCCTGTTTGGTTTTCTTTCTCTAGCTCTTTGCATATGCCCTTATAATATTTGTTTTTGTCTTTTTGAGCTGCCTTTTGAAATCTTCTGTTTAGTTCCTTAACTTCATCGTGTCTTCCTTTTACTTTAGCTGCTCAACATTTAAGGGCAAGTTCCAGAGTCTCTTTTGACATGTAAATTGGTCTTTTCTTTTTTTCCTGTCTTTTTAATAATCTTTTGCTTCCTTCATGAATGATATCTTTGATGTCATGCCACAATCGTCTGGTCTCCTATCATTTGTGTCTGATGCATTAAACCTGTTCTTGAGGTGGTCTCAGAACTCAGGTGGGATATACTCATGGTCATACCTTGGCTCTTGTACACTTGTTCTAGTATTCTTCAGTTCCAGTTTACACTTGCATATGAGAAGATGATGGTCTGATCCACAATCAGCACTTGGTCTTGTTCTGCCATTTGATAAGGAGCTTTTCCATCATCTCTTTCCACAAATACAGTCAGTTTGGTTCCTGTATGTTCCATCTGGTGAAGTCCATGTGTTGCCATATATGTTGGTGAAGAAATGTATTTGCAGTGAAAAGGCCATTGGTTTGACAAAATTCTATCATGTGATCTCCAGTATTATTTTGGTCACCAAGGCTGCATTTTCCAACTACTGAGCCTTCTTTGTTTTCAACCTTTGTATTGCAGTTACCAGTAATTATCAGTACATCCTGATTGGATGTTTGATCTATTTCAGATTGCAGAACAAGGTATAAATCTTCCCTTTCTTCATTTGTGGTCTTAGTGGTGGATGCATAAATTTGAATAATAGTCATATTAACTGGTCTTCCTTGTAGGTGTATGGATATTATTCTATCACTGACAGCATTGTATTCCAGGACAGATCTTGAGATGTCTTTTTTTGATTATGACTACAACCCTATTTCTCTTTAGTTTGTCATTCCCAGCAGAGTAGACCATATGATTATCTGACTCAAAATGGCCCATGCTTGTGCATTTTAGCTTACTGAAGCCTAAAATGTTAATGTTTATGTGTTCCATTTCTCTTTTAATGATTTCTGATTTTCCTAGATTCATACTACGTATATTCCTCATTCCAATTATTAATGGATGTTCACAGTTGCTTTTCCTCATTTTGAGTTGTGCCACATCAGCAAATGGAGGTCCCTTGGGCTTTACTCCATTTCTGTCATCAAGGTAGACTCTTACTTTGAGGAGGCAACTCTTCCCCAGTAGTCTTTGAGTGCCTTCCAATCTGGGAGGCTCATTTTCTGGCACTATATCTGGCAGTGTTTCTTTGCTATTCATAGGGTTTTCAATGGCTAGTTGTTTCGGGAGTGATTCACCAGGTCCTACTCCTTAGTCTGTCTTAGTCTGGAAGTTCAGCTGAAACCTGTCCACCATGGGTGACCCTGCTTATCTGTGATACTGGTGGCATAGCTTTCAGCTTCATAGCAACATGTAAGCCCCCACAGTGTGGCAAACTGACAGACGTGGGGGACATAGATGGTTAGTGGAGTAAAAAACAATTTCATTAACTTAACAGTGAGTCACTCCTGTGTGCTAAGCACACTTCTCCATCCACATCTGTTGCTAGATTTTGGACAGAGTAGATCAGAAGAAAAATGATAAACCATTTCTCAGGAAGAGGTTTGAGAGTGGAGCAGAGGCAGAGGCCTGTTGGAAACAGTTTGCTCCATCTTTGGGAGCTGATTCTGCACATCTCTTCCTATGTCTAACTTCAGTGGCTTTGCAGTTGCTTGAAATTGGCCATGTTGGGAAAGTTTTCACCATAAAAACTGGCAAATGGAACAAATGATGGCTTGTTTACTTTTTCTTTGGCAAGCTGGCTGTTGAGCACTTAGCCTGTCCTTGAGGGAGGCATTGTATAAACGGTGGCCTTTGCACTGGTAGTAGAAAGTGGAAAATGAAATTGAATGGTCAACCAAGCCATTAGACCAGAGACATAGCTGCCCATAATTTCCATGCCTGATCTGGGAGGAGGGTGTGATACCTGCTAAGAAGAGGGAGAGGTATAGAGAAAGCCATTCAGGGAGAAAGGGGGACAAAGGGAGAAACTGTCCTCACAATTCAATCCTACACTTCCCCCCCTCCCCCCCGCCACTCTGCTTCCTCAGACATGAAAGCCAGAGCTGAAGGCATTGGCAGCATCAAGAAGCAACATCAGTAAACCAGGTGTGGTGGTACACATCTGTAATCCCAGCACCGGGGAGTCAGTGGCGAGAGGATTGAGCTCAAGGCGAGCCTGGGCCATGTAGTTAAGACCTTGTCTCAAAAAATTTACTAATTAAAAAAGAAGCAATATCTGTAGCTGAGGAGGCAGAAATGCAAGACTTTGCTGTCACAGACAAAACCTCCAACAGTGTGTCAGTATGGGGGCTGCATGCCATCAATCCTTTGGGCAGCAGGGTGGTTCTGGATACTGAGATACATTAGAACAACAGACTCCAAAACATTTCTGCAGTGAACTATTAGGAAGGTGAAGAAACAACAATTCTCACTCTTCTGCTTTCGTCACCACCCTACAATGGAGAGGCTGACGGTCACCCCCACGTTACTAAATCCAGTGGACACTTCTCAGGAATGTTTGCCACAGTGGCCCACCACCTTCTTCTCAAAGCAGTGTCTTCCCTTGACTCCCTACTTTGCACTTCTGGCCTTGGCACATCTTAGTCTGCTCCATCTGCTCCTGCTTTTCTATTTAACCTTGAATTGGTGTTCTTTGAAGGGCATACTGTACGCTTCCTTTCCTTCTCATTCTTCACTCTTTTCCTAAGCAACCTCATCCTCTTCTGTGGCTTTATTAGCCATTAGAGGGACAATGACTCTCAAATTTCTATTTTCAGTTTACTAATTAGTATCTGTATATTCAGCTTCCTAATTCCTAACTCCACTTGCATGTCTCACAGAACTTTCAACCTCAAGCCTCAAAAACAAACTTCCCACCCAGTCTTCTCTTGCATTTGGTAACTCAATATAATGGCACACTGGCCTGGGAATGTAGTTCAGTGGTAGAGTGCTTATCTAGCATTCATGAGGTCCTGGGTTCAGCCCCCAGAATTGGAAAGAATAAAAAGATATACTGTCAATTTGTCATCCAGAAAACCTGAGTCATCTTTGACTCCTCCTTCATCAAACACTTCATCAGATTGGTTCTTTTTCCCATACCTTGTCTTTGTCCCATTCTCAGCACCAAAGAAATCCACCATTTTCTGTCACCTGGATGACTGTAGTACCCTCCTCAATATTTCCTTCTACTTATTCTTGCCTCCTCCATTGCCAACAATCTATTTCTAAAGTAGCCAGAGTGATTTTTATAAATACATGAAGTTGGGACATTCTCCTGCCTTTAAGCTCTTTTCTTATTTTGCCTTGTTTCTTAATTGAGGTGAAATTCATGTAACATCATATAAAAAATCATATTTTGTTTATGTTTGTGGCTAGCTTCTTCTACTTAGTATAATGATTTTGAGGTTCATTGATGGTATCAATATTTCATTCCTTTTTATGGTTGCATAATATTTTATTATATGTATATGCTGCAATTTGTTTATCCACTCATTTATTAATGGTGTTGAGGTTATTTCTACTTTTTGGCTATTGTAAGTAGTGCTTCTATGGAAACTGATGTTCAAGGGTTTGAGTACCTGTTTTCAGTTCTTCTGAGTGTGTACCTAGGAGTGGAATTGCTATGTCATCAGGGAAACTCTTGTTTAACTTCTCGAGGAATTGCCAAACTATTTTGCGTAATGACTTTGCCACTTTTATGTTCCTATCAACAATGTAAAAGAATTTAAATCTCTCCACATTCTCACCACATTTGTTATTTTCCATGTTTTGGATTGTTGCCATCCTAGTAGGTGTACTGTGGTATCTCACTGAGGCTTTGCTTTGCATTTCCCTAATGGCTAGTGATGCTGAGTGCCTTTTCATGTGCCTTCTTGGCCATTTCTATGTATATTTTGGAGAAATGTCTTTTCAAGACCTTTGGCCTTTTAAAAAATTGGGTCATTTGTTCTTTTGAGGTTGGGCTAAAAATTCTTTTATACATATTCTGGGTACTTGACCCTTATTAGATATATGATTTTCAAATAATTTCTCCTGTTCTGCATGTTGTTTTTTCACTTTCTTGATAATATCCTTTGATATACAAAAGTTTTTAATTTTGAGGAAGTCAAATTAATTTTACCTTCTATGATTCATGCTGCCACTTGCTAGCTGCATAATACACCTATATCTTGATTTCTGCATCTGTCAAATGGCACTAATAGAGTTATTGTGAAGATTAAATGTAATGATCAGGTTCTTAGAAAAATGCCTGATATAAAACATTGATAAACATTGGATATTATCATATTACACTTATTCCCTGTGGCTTGGGTAAATATCTGTGACATCAGTGTATGTCAAGAAAGAGCACAAATAATATTCCAGTGAACACATTCCTTTGCTATGTAGGCCACATTCCTCTGGACTTGGCCAAACACTGAAATCAAATATATTATTTCCATAAGGTCAAGTGTGGTGCTAGCCATTGGTATCAACTTAGAAGTTAGTGTCATCTGAAAATATACCTTTTATCAGATATCTTGTGATCATACCATAGTTTTGGTGGATAATTTGTATTTAATAACATATTTGATCTCTTCTTTTCTAATGACCCCAATAAACTACCACCCAGATGTGTCTGAAAACTGTAGGTTTCCTGTAATCCTCACTCCTTATATCATCTCAAACACAATTTTTAAAACAAGGGGTTAGGGAAAAAAGGCAGTGATGTAATTTCCACTTGAGTATTTTGGGTTGAATTGTGTCCCCTCAAAATTCATATCTGGCACTTACTCCTAGGATCTCAGAAAGTAACCAATTTAGAAATAGGGTCATAGCAGATGCAAGAAATTAAAATGAGGTCATACTGGAATGGGCTGGGTCCCTACTCTTATGTGACCAGTGTCCTTCTAATATGGCCATGAGGATATAGACACACAGGGAAAACCAGGAGATGACAAAGGTGGAGATTGGAGTCTTCCTGAAGGCAGTGTGAGCAGTGTTCCTGGAGTCCCATGTGGGCCCTGAGCATCCCGGCTCAGATTGGGTTGTGCCCACCATTCCTTGGCTGTCTCTGCCTTGGTGCTGGCAGAGCCTTTCAGACTCAGCAAGTACCAAACTGAACTCAAGGCCTCTCTTCCAAGTTTTTCTTCCTTTTGGGTTGTTGATGCAGGTTACCTAAGCAGAAACGCTCTGGTGGAATGTGTTCCAGTTCCATCCCACTTCCCACCATTCCCCACTTTATTCAGTTGTCCACTAAAAATTTATCTCCCAGAAGATCTCAAAACCACCAGCTTCCTTCCATCCCATCCTTCCATCTGTGGGCTTGGTACAAGGCCTGGTTTGCTCCTCCATCATTGATGGAGCGGCCTCTATCTAGCCTCCCCAACTTCCTTGAGTCTTGCCACTCATCCCATTTTTCTTTGGAATTTTTTGATTCAGAATTTTCTTCAGAATGATCTATATATTTTTCAGGTGTCTGCTGTGGGTTGAATGTTTTCCAAAACTTTATGTTGAAATTTATGTGCCATTATGTTGTTGTTAGGTGCTGTTGAGTTGGGTCCAACTCGTTGAGACCCTATGTATAACAGAAGGAAACACTCCCTGACACTGTACCATGCCTGGCACTATGCCAGTGCTCCTCTGCTATTCATAGGGTTTTTGATGGATCATTGTTTTGGGAGTAGGCTGTCAAGTCCTTCTCCCATTTTTGCAGTGCTTAGGATTGAACCCAGGGCCTCAGAGAGCACAGAGTAACACTGTACCAACTGAGCTAAACCCCAGCCCTTATTTGGCATTATAACAGTATTAATAGGCACAACTTCTGATAGCTGATTAGGCCCTGAGAGTTCCACTATTGTTCCCACAATGTATTAATAGAATAAGTTTTGCCCTCTTTTGTCTCCCTCCCCTTCTGTCTTCTACCACATTATGAAGCAGCAAGAAGGCCCTTGCCAGACACTGGCACCTTGATCTTGAACTTCCTGGCCTTCATATCTGTGAGAAAATAAAATTTTGTTTAATATAAATTACCTTATTTCTGGCATGCTGTTATAGCAGTACAAAATGGACTAAGACAGAGGCTGTATCACCTCCTCTTTACTTTTTTTCCCGGTACTCAGGGTCTGAAACCAGGGCCTTGCACATATTTGCATGTGCTCTACCACTGAACTGCACCCTGAGCCCATTTTAAACTTTTTGTTATCAGACAAAGTCTCATTAAGTTACCCAGCTGCCTGTGGCTTTGAACTTGTGATCTTCCTGCCTCTGCCTCCCAAGTTGCTGGGATTGCAGGCATGCCCCAGTGTGCCTGGCTTATTTTGTCTCATTCTTTGTAGAGCTTCATATAATACAGCTGGGTCTGCCCTCCTCCATCACCTCAAATCCTTCAAAGCCTGTTCCCTCCTTTCCCACAGGTATTTCTGTGAGTCTTTCAGATAGTGTTGCCAGATAAAATACCAGATAAAATGCCAGATAAAATACAGGATACACAGTTAAATTTGAATTTTAGGTAAACAGCAAATAATTTTCAGCATGCAATATTTGGACATTTTAATGTTTTAATATTTTAAAACTTCTGTTGTTTATTTGGAATTCGATATTGACTGAGTGTCCTATATTTTTATTGTCACACCTGGCAGCTCCCCCTGCAGGGAACACCCCTGTGTGCTCATGATAAATCCTGTCAGTTACTCTTTCAGCTCAGTCCCTAGGAACAGAACTGAGTTACAACCCCAGGGCAGGCACAAGGCAAACACAAGGAGGCACATTGATGAGCTGCCCAGAGCATCACAGGGTGGGACAGCTGGCTAGTGGTCCTGTAGAATGCCATTTAAATAGGCCACATGTACATTCCGTGCCTGGGAGTCATCCCTTTAGGGGAAAAAGGAGTGGGATGTCTTTGTCAGGTCCTTCATTGCCTTCCAGTGTTGCTGAAGTTAATTTCCCCTCACTTCAAGTAGAGGGATGGGTCTGACTGGGAAGCTGCTGAGGAAGCCAGATGCTATGGCCTACAGTGTCACCCTTCTCCTGACCCCAGAAGTTGGGGGCAGACAGTGGCTCTGGATCCAGCCTGGGAGTAGCAGGCATGGCCCCCACGGCATGATGGAGGCTGTGCAGAGGCCAGGGGGTCTCCAGGAGAGGCTGAGGCAGCTGGCATTGTTAGGAGATGAGGTGATGGCAGTGGTAGCAGTGGAGCATGCAGCCTGGGTTGAGAAGGCTGTGTGTGACACAGGGAGCAGAGGCAGTTGCCATATCACGTGGACTATTTTCTCACCTCCCAGTGGAGCCCCTTCTGCTGGAATCCTCAGGCACAGTCACTTCTGCAAGGGATGTCACTGCTTCTGCTGACCCCTTCAGATATGTCTGCAGGGGACCACCATGGGGACCCTGTGCTTCCCAGCTGGGGGCTGCTTCTACCATCTGTGTTACCAGAGCCCTAAATGCTATGGTAGACAAGGAGGATGGCCTCTTTCCCTCTGCTTGTCTCATATCTTCTAGATAGTTATCTTTGGGGGCATCTTCTGGATCAAGCATCTGCAAAATCGCAGGCAAACTGACTATAATCCCCAAAAGGATTGATTGATGACTCATTGATGTCATTGAGGATCCCCAAGGGAGCTCCCTCTTCGGACCCCTGGCCTCAGAGCACCGGTGGTGTCCTCAAGGTTTGGTTTCTTCCCACCCCATTCCTCCACTCTTCCCTGGGTTGGCATCCTTTGTGGACCCTAGGTGGGCAAACCACCTGCTCTTGCTGCTCCCTGGGCAGCAGGAGCACCACTGCCCGTGGTGTGCTCCGTGGTGTGCCATTTCTTCTTACTAGACCAGCTCAGGTCAGACGCCCACTCCTAAGCCAAGGAATGACCTTGGCCCATTGCCCAGGGCCTGAGTCACTTGCTTCACACAGATTGTGTGACCAGGGAGGGAGGGGGACATCAGAGAATGTTTGTGCAACAAGGAAGAGGCAAACAAATGAATATTCAGCACAGGTATTGCAGGACTGCTTGTGCTTCCACACCACAGAGCTTTTTGGGTTTGGCAGTACTAGGGATCGATCCCAAGGCCTAGCATATGCTAGGCAAGCGCTCTAACACTGAGCTACATCTCCAACCCACCACAGAGCCTTAACACACACACCTTCTCTGCAGGACGGGCAATGACAGACTAACAGGACAACATTCTTGGTCAAAATCACTCCTCCCTTCGTGCAACTAAGCCTGCTGCACAGCGGAGCCCCCGATCCCTCACTCCCTCCACATGGTCTACACAGAATTAAGCAATTCACCTTAGGGTCAGCTTGCTCCCAAAGCACATGTGTGCTCAGAGCCTCATGTGGGAGGGTCTTTTGGCCTCGTAATCCAGGAGAAGCTGCCCTGATCTCTGCTGGTCTTAGACCCCTCTCTGGGTGCAGGGGATCAAAACCCTCCAATGACAGACTGGGAAAGGGTTTCTATCACCAGATGCGTCTTCAGTCTATGCCAAATGTGAGGTTGACTCGTAGATGGGAGAGCAGCTCCTAACATCCATAAACAATGGGTTGGCTTATGTAAAATCCCTTATAAACTCCAGGTTAGTTTTTATCCTTGACAAATCTGGGTTTCTCAGAGGAATAGTCCTTCCCAGAGCATGTGGATTTTGACCCCAGCCCACAACTCAGATGTCTTTTGGGGAAATCTGTCAGGATCGATATAAAATATGTCCTTTATTTAAAATATTTTCCTCAGCCTTTGGCCCTATGTCTAGGACAGGTTATAAGATAAAGATATGTCTACTAAATATTGATTCTCAGTCATTTGAGGTGTTTCTCTCACCTTAGAGGGTATGGTAAGGCTTCTGTGAAAGATTCCAGGCCATGAGTTAAATTATACAAATGAGGGAGTGTTTCATGTCCAACAGATAGACAAAAATGACAAAGTCTGACAAGCCAAATGTCAGTATTACTGTAGGAATGTAAACTGATTTAGCCTCCATGAAAAACAATTTGTCGTTATCTTCTGAGGTCAACTAAACACATACACCCAGTTGTCCTCATCACAGAAATAATGTCCAAGGGAAATGCTTGCTTACATACACCAGGAAGCATGTTTCAGAGCAGAAATTTTTAAAATTTTATTTTATTTTATTTTTTTGAGTCAAGGTCTTGCTATGTAGCCCAGGCTGGCCTCAAGCTCCCAATTCTTCTGCCTTCTGAGTGCTGGCATAACAGCAAAAACAGAACAGAAAAGAACCTACTCCAAATTCCGGCAATAGAACAAATAAATAACTAGCTGAATACTCACCTAGCGGAATATTATATAATTTTCATCAATGTGTATGTGTCTTGGAAATACAAAGTTGAGTGGAAGAAAAGTCAAACTGCAGAAGTTTATCTACCATATAACCCCTTGTTTGTTTTGAAAATACAACACTTTTTTAATTTAAAATAATAACTTCCTTTTATTGGAGCATTTGTAAAAATTCAATCCTAATACAAATATAAATTTCTTAGATCAAAATATGTGTCAGGCAAATTTTCTGAATTTCTTAAAAGGCAGAATTTTCAAACCATATAAAATTGCAACTGGGGAAGCAGAGGCAGGGGTATCATGAGTTCAAGGCCAGAGGCTGCCTGCATTACTCAGCGAGACCCTGTCTCAAAAAAAAAAAAAAAAAAAAAAAAAAAGTGGGCTGGGGTTGCGGCCCAGTGGTAGAGCACTTGCAAAGTATGAGTGAGACCCTGGGTTCAACTCCTAAGTACAAACAAATAAACAAACAAAAATATTAGAAACAATGTATATCAACATGCCACAGTTTAGATTTAAATGAAATAACCAAGCCATGTAAATTACCTCAAATACTTTTTCTTAATATTCAGAGGAACAACATAGGTATTTTCAATAACTTGAAATACCTATCTACTCTTCCCATCTCTTAATCCTTGTAGGAAGTATAACTCTTCTTGTCTAGATTTAAATAGTAAATTCAAATATTTATTCATGGTAGGAGATTCTGGCATTAACTGTCTCTGAGTTTATCAGGAATAGAAAGTCATAAAAATTTATTAAACATTTGAAAAAGATTACTTATAGCAAATCTTTTAATCCCTAGACGAGAAAGATAGTTCTCCACTTTCTCATAACACCCAAGGTTGACACTGCCCAATATAATTCATTTGAACAGCATCCTGACCAGTGAAGAAAAAAATTATAGGAAATTCATCTATCTATTCAAGAATGTTTCATTATAAAGTTAACATCTGGCCAACATTAAAAAATTTAACTCCATTATGTCTATACTTCCAAAAGTATTATTAACTTAGCAATAAGTCATGTTTGTGATGCCATTTATTAAAATGAAAAGAAAGAAGGTGGTACTTCTGGGTTTCACTTTAAAAGTGCTTGGGCCGAGTGTCTTGGTACACACCTGTAATCCCAGTGACTCAGAAGGCTGAGGCAGGAGGATCTTGAGTTTGAGGCCAGAGGTAGCCTGAACAACTTAATGAGACCCTGTCTCAAAATTAAAAAGGGATCAAGGATGTAGCTCAGTGGTAGAGTACTTGCCTAGCATGTACAAGGTCCAGGGTTCAATCCCCTAGTACTAAAAAGTATAGATAGATGATTGATAGATAGGTAGGTTGATAGATAGATAGATTATTGTTGTTAGGTGCTGTCGAGTGGGGTCTGACTCATAGTGACCCTATGTACAACAGACAAAACACTCTCCAACACTGTGCCATGTTTGGCACTATTGTCAGTGCTTCTCTAGAGTTAATTTAACAATTAGATCAAAGTGTACTTGACAAGTACATTTGCTCCTCAGCCCTGGGTGATGATGTGAAACAGCCTTCTTGGTCTTAACTTTCCTTCTGACAGAAAGCACACCCTATAATTCCTTAAAATTTTTTTTTTTGCAGTGCTGGGGATCGAACCCAGGTCTTCACATATTCTAGTTATGTCCCCATATACTCCTTTTTTAAGCTAAAAAAATAGACAAAATTAACATAATTTTTACATATATACATCTGTAGTAAAACTAGAGGAATTAAGACAAAACATTCAGGATAACATGACCTCCGATAGGAGGCAGAGGGATGAGAGGAGAGGTGCACAGGTAGTGCAGATGGTGTTGGTAATAAACTAGTTCAAAAACTGGGTGGTAGGTACACAAGTTTCATTATGTTATTGTGCTTCAGAACCATATAAGTTACACATTTGGTTTTGCATGAATCAAGTGTTTCAAAAAATGTAGAAAATTCCTAAAGTCAAGTGGAACAAGAGGAGCAAGGCTGCTCTCATTTATATTTCCCCATAGACCAAGGATGGGCTGGGATTTAGCTCAGTTGGTAGAGTGCTGCACTGCAGTCTCTGAGGTCCTGAGTTCGATTCCCAGCACCACAAAAATGGGAGAAGGACCTCGCAATCCACTCCCAAGGCAATCCCGAAACAGTCAGCCATTGAAAACCCTATGGGGTCGCTATGAGTCAGATACTGACTCGATGGCACCTAACACACACACACACACACACACACACACACACACACACACACACACACACAGACCAAGGAATAATGTGGGAGAACATATCATGATTTCCACAGCCACTTTAACTTCTCAACATTTGTAATCTTTGATCCCCACTGCACCCCTCCTTGCAACGAGTAGCAGTGAAAACCCACACTAATATGCAACATGGCAAAACGGAAGGCAGAGTAAGCATGGGGATGGACAGACTGAGTAACAAGTATGAGTGGGAGAGAAGTTTGGAAAGAAACACCTGAAATATTCACCAGGCAGTGCTTGAGGGAGGGAGGGTTGTGGCATGAGGAAACCTGGGCTTTTCACTTTTTACTCTTCTGTGCTGCTTGGATTTGTCACAGCAAGCCTATGCTATATGTGTAAAATTTCCAAAACAGTTAACAATGGAGAAAAGCAGAGAGGTTTTTATTCCTTACCTTCTCAGTGTGTATTTTGTGAGTTGCTTTTGTTTTCAATTAAGGAATGTGTATATATATTTGCTATTGAGATCAGAAAGCCTTTTTCTTAGGGAAGAGATGTGGCTTTGATGTAGCCCAGTAGGTGACATCATGTCCGGCTTTAGCAGACAGTAACTCTTGACACTTAATCTACATCTACAAATGGCTGTGGCAGAGACTGTTAGATGTCTCCCAACACCTGTTTTCTGAGTAAAAACCTGGAAAATTTCTGTAACTGTATGTGTCTTTAGCCGCCTTCTTTCCCACCATCTGCAATGCAGAATGGTTGTGGCACTCCTGCCCCATCCTGGGCACGAAACAGCAGTCACATGCCAAAGTCCAGAGCAATGGAAGGATGGTGGTCCTGCTGTAGTGGAGCAGGATCTCGCTCAGCGCTGCTGGCCCCTGAGCCTCATTTCCTGGACACACAGGGAGCATCTATGTTCTTTAAGCCATTGTGATATTTCTGTCATATGCAGCCAAACCTAATCCTAACTGATCTAATGGCTTCTGTATATCTGCTCTAAAACCAAATCAATTTCAGCAGAACCCCCACCCCATATAAATTGACGTATAGCAGCAATTCTACATAGCAGTTCAAACTTTCAGTTAGTTGGACATCATAGTTCTAAACTAATTTGTCCTGCAGGATATTACCAAGAAACTATAGTATGAAGTTAACCTAAATCAAGGTATTTTATTGAGAGATTTTTGTACAAGTAAGTACAAGCTCATCGACTTTGAATGTTTTTTCCCAGCTGGAATTATCATAGCCTTGCTTTAAGACAGTGGCCTCTTCCCAAGTGTTTCTTAAGCATTTAAAATGCAGATTTGTTGATTTAGTCTAGAACAATGGAATCAAACCTGTGGCTGTGTCCCAGAACTCTGCGTTTTTAATAAATAGTAGGGTTTCCTATCACACTAATGTTTGAGGATCTTTTTGATGATTCCCTCTTTCTTTCATAAACCAGAGAAGACTCAAGTTGTTTTCTGAAAGAGATTTGGAAATAGGACAAGGTGGCACACTCCTAAAGTCCTAGCAACAACATAGAAGGCTAAGTCAGGAGGATCATCTGAGCCTAGGAGCTTCAGGCCAGTTCACAAAACAGAAAGAAAGAGGGAGAGGGAGAGGGAGAAAGAGAGATTTGAACTTCTGCTTCTAGGTCTTCCCATATCTAGACATGTGACCCTTTACTGAGATGGGTCATATGTCTGGATAAAACCCCTGGTCACAACAATCTTCCTTTTTATCCATAGCAGAGCTTCTTTTGAGAGATTAAAAATTCGTATTCTGCCACATTCAGTTTTAACAAAAGCCTAGTCAGGAGACATAATGTCTGGGATGGATTTCCTAAGAACCTGCAGTCCATTCATTTGAACTTTTTAAGTGATTTTTTATTTTGCTCCTGGAATGTATCAAAGTATGGGAGAATTGCCTCCTCGGGTAAGATTGTTCTGTGTTGTTTTGGCCCCTTGTTTGGGTGTGTTCTACTCAATGGTCTGCTGGAGTTACACTATCACCCTTACTTTGAACATTGCTACAAGAAAGAACTAGGAAACATGTTGCTCTTGCAATTGTAGAGCTGCTGATGGAGATGTTTCCCATCATAACATAGTGCTTCCTTCATAAGGACCCAGAGGACCATTTGTCAACTCTCCATATCAGAAAGCATAATGCTTCCAAAAAACACTGGGCTTGTTTTCATCTAGAGGAGATAATAAATACAATGACGAATTATGTTTTCCTCTTTGCTTTGGCTCCTGAGAGATTTCACAATGGCATGTCTTGTGATCTGCTGTGAACAGATGCATATGGTATGTATTACCTTGTATTGGTCTTCCCCTGGCCTTATTATTATACACATTTTCCTTCATCATATCCCTTAAGCCATTAAGGGATTGTATGTGTTTTAAGAAATTGCTAATTCTTTGCAGAAGAAGCAGAGAGAGAGAGCGAGAGAGAGAGAGGGCTAGATGGAAACAAATCCAAGGCTTCTAAATCTGAGCCTGGTTTATTCTAACATAAGTTTTCATCTGCACACCCACCTGAACTACCCAGACACATTCAAAGATGCAGTAAATTTTAAAAAGTACATACAAGAGAGAAGTAGTTTTAAATTAAATGTATACTTTTTCTGAACAGACAGGAAGAACAAAGATCAGGAAAAAAAGCATATGAGGGAATTTTTTTTTTAGAAAATGAAAAAAGAAAGTATAAAGGAAGAAAGGAAACTTGTAAGGAAGTAAGTATAATTTTCAGATTGAAGTAACTTAAATCTTAGACCTTCCAGGTCAGTGCTGGACATAGGATCACTTCAGCATGGGAGTATTGCAAGACCACTTTCCATTCATTCTACTCTGCTGGTCATAGTACTTAGTAAATCTCCTTTTGGGTGGAATTATTCTGGTCTAGAAATTTTTAAATTCCTTCTTCCCACTTGCTAAAAGACTTAAAAAGCAAGAATGAAAACACAACAAAAAGTGGAAGAGTTCCGTAGTTTTAAGATTAAGACGTCTTTCTCTTTAGTGTAAGCATGTGTCATGCTCTTGACACAGGAGGGCGCTGTTTCTATGGGTTGTAACATTCATGGTACAGAAATTCTTGGGGGAAAAGCAGGTCTGTGGAATTTATGGATGGGAGCATGAAGAGGAAAGGGGTCTGCGGTGTTCCAGACTCAATGGCATTTTCTGGAATGAGACATGTTGCAATGTATGAGATCCACAGCTGGGTGCCCCTGATATCAGGACATCTGCACAGGGACAGAGCTTGTTAGGTGATGTAGAGTCGGATCTGACTCATGTGACCTTATGTACAATAGACGAAATACTCTGCAATGCTGTGCCACGCCTGGCACTATGTCAGCTATTTATAGGGTTTTCCATGGCCAATTGTTTTGTGAGTGGGCTTCCAGGTCCTTCTCCCTAGCCTACAGTACCTGGTATTCCAAGGTGGTCTCCCATCCAACTCCTAACTAGGCCCAACCCTTCTGAGATCTGATCTGAGATCTGAGACCTGATGAGATTGGGTGCCAAGGTGGTATGGCTATGGGCTACTAGAGCTATGGGGAGGACGAAATGGGGTGATCTGCCTAAAGCAGCTGGCATGAACTTGGCTCCTCCTAGGGACTCAGTAGGTAGATGCTTAGCAACGCTAACATCCAGTGGTGCTCAATCAGGGTTAATGGAGTGAATAAGGTGTGCAGAATTGTATAGATTTTACTGGACTGAAAAAACTTTAAATGCTTTGAAGAATAGAATCACCTCAGAGCCAGCTTGTAGGAAACATTCTGCCACCTTGTACTCTATTGTTCATTTGACCAGTGAGAAAAAGAGCAGAGAGAAAAAGTGATGTGCCAAGCCTTCAGAGCTGATTGGGAAATGAGGATGAGACCACAGGTCTCCTGGACCCAGCCATAAAGCACAGCCATAAAATACCTCCTGGGGCCAGGAGATGAGGAGTTAACAGGCCACCAAAGAATACAAATAAGCTTTGGCCTTGGTTTGGCTGTGCTTGTGAAGGGTACTGTCACCTAGCAGTGACCCCATCCTAGTGTAGGAAGAGCTGGAACCACAAAGGGCTTCCCAGCCTGCCTAGGGCCTCCACCCTCTGATTGCCTCTCAGCCCAAGGCATCTTCAAGGAGAGCTCCCACTTCCTCAAATGCCATTCTACACGTGTGGCAAGGGACCTTGGGTCACTCCCTCCTTTGCACAATAAGATCAAGAGAGCAGTTCCTGCCTCTGCTGCTGCTGCTTTTCTTCTACCACTTTTCCTTTTCAGAGACCCAGTTCTTAAGACACATCCTTGCTCTGGCTCCAGTTGGCTTTTTTTCTTTTTCTTTTTCTTTTTTGACAGGATCTTGCTATGTAGCCCCAAGTGGCCTCAAGCTATCAATCCTTCTGCCTTAGCCTCCCAAATGCTGGGATTACAGGTGTGTGCCACCACACCTGGTTGGCTTTTTCTATCAGAAGCTTCCCCTGGCTTCCTGACCTGAGAGGAACAGCAAAATATCCATGGCTTTAGTGCCTTTTATTTTCCTGGGTAAGACAAGCTGTCCTGGGCAGACCAGACTCTCTGCCTTTGATCAACTGGCAGGAAGGAATAAAAGGCCCTTTCCACATGCCTGCTATAACCATGTTTTCCAAATTCAAAAGTGAGACTGATCTGCGCAGTATATATCCCTTTTTTAGGATTTTGAGATAACAGATGTGAAACTGGGAAATGCTGGGAAAGCCAGGACGGGTGGTTGCCATGTACATGACTCATGGGGAAGTCTCTCCTCTGAAGGCTGCCTGTTGGAAGTGTTATCTGCTTGTGCCCCACATTCATGGCTCAGACACCAACAGCAGTAGGCTCTTGGTTAACTCCTGCTCTGGTTCTGCTAGGAAGCCAGGAATAAGTGATTCTGTCTAGGAATGTTCTCCCCTGATTTCACTCATTTGTTTTATCTGCATGCTGAACTTTCTCCCATGATGGCTGTGCAAGGTGCTTTCTCCTTCAACTCTTGGAACACAGCTATGATTCTTTTAAAAATATCAATGCAACAGCCAAACTATACCCAATAAATACTGTACTGATTTGACTGGCATTGTGTACACTGCCAGAGGAAAAAATGGTGCAAACCACCATTCGCTAATGTTTGAATTCCTATCATGGACATGAAATTGTATTAGTGCTCAGAGGAGGATACAGTGAATGAACTCAGGTTTTTTGCCCTTTCATGCTCAAGTCTGATAACAATAATTATGGACTCAGAAGATAACCAGACTAGGCACTAGAGTCCTGAATTTGAGCCTTGCTTCCTTCGCCTGATGGCTGCATGGCACTGAGCAAGATCCTTGTGCAAACTCCAACTCCTCATATACCAACCAAGAAGCCCTAATACCTGTGTACAGGGAGGCTGGGCAAGGGATAATGCTGGCACATTGTCTGTGTGCCTGTCTGTGATTTAATAGGTACCAAGAAAAGGGTTCTTTCCTTCCTTCCTAAGGAGCTTAGAGGCTAGTAGATAAGCAGGTTCTGCTAACACTAACACTGTTGACTGTCACATGAGCTATGCTGGGGGTGCAAAGGATGCCAAGTCTGCTTTTGTGGTTTGCTGCATAGGAGGTGGAGAGAAACAGCTCTGACTGGCCTCACTAGGATTGGCCACTGGTTTCATTCCTACTGGTCTGGTGCCAGAGCTCTCCACCAGAACCCATTCTGTGAGAGGTAAGTTTTAGGGCCTTCATTAGCCAGTAGTATATGATTAGAGCTCAGGAGTCAGCAAGGGTGGGCCGCCAATGACTCTCACCTGAGGGAGGAATGGGAGCCTGGGACCCCTGCAGTGCTCCCGGCAGGGGAGCTGGTCACACTAGGGCAGGTAGAGGAGCAGAAAGGAATAGAATGCAATCAAGGATGAGCCCATTGATACCAGCACATCATATTCCACAGAGTGGAAACACAATACAGAAGAATTTCAGATATGTGGCTTCCTCCTAGATCAAGCTTGAAGCCAGCATCAAGCACTTGCACGTTAAAAAACAAACAAACAAACAAACAAACAAACCAAGAGAAGCTGTCTGGATGTCCCAATGAAGCAGTACTTCAGTTTCCTCCTCACCTGGCAGCCCACACCAGGTTCTCAAAGACATTGGTTTATTTGGGCCTTGCAGCATCCAATGAGCTATGCCGGGGGTGCCAAGGATGCCAAGTCTGCTTTTGTGGTTTGAGATACATAGACTAACAGTTACTATTGCCTCACTGTGCAGAGAAAAAGACTGAGATTCAGAGAAGTTACACAACTTCCCAAGACCACACCCAAGGGGCAGAGCTGTGGTTCTAAGCCAGGTAATCAGACTCTAAGTCTAGACTTCTTAAAGAAAACATAAATGGTCTATTAAGTCATGCAAGAGTTTCCCAAAAGTATTGTAGTAATGGATGCTACCTCTTCTACCTGTTCTCTCTCCCTCCCCCCCACCAACACACAAAGTTTTTCCTGCATTCATGGCAGTATACAACAAAGTCTAAAGTGAAACACTACATTTCCTAGCTTCCCTTTTGTGCAATGATGTTTGGGTCAATATGAGTTATAAGTAGAAATGTTATGTGCAACCTTTTAGGCCAGACCCTGAAAAAGACATCAAGTGTTCCCTCCCATCCTGGTGGCAGAGATGCAGAATGTGGTGGTTGCTGAGGAAGCCAATTTGGCATGTACCAGCTCTGAACCACTAACCTGAAGTTTTTATGTGTGAAAAAAATGAGCTTAAGTTGAAACCATTGTATTTCAGATCTCACTGAATGTTAGTAGCCTAACATTTACTTTAATCAATGTGAGTATATGTGTCTGATCATAGTGAAAAGGAAAGGAAACTATGGGACAATAAAAGAAGATAAGAATTACAGCAGGATGTCTGGAGGACAAGTTAGCTGTAGGTTGTGCCCAATGCAGAGTCACCTAAATTAGATTTATATTTTGGGCCCTATGCTTAGGCACACAGAAGATGCTCCCCAAATATTTACTGCATATACACTGAGCCTTCATTCACTCTTTTCCTCAAAGAGATTTCAAGTGGTGTGATCAAAGAGCCCCAGACTTAAGATCACAAGGCCTAAGGTTTAATTCTAGCTTTTGCCTTTTCTGCCTTACACAAGTTACTTATCTCTTCAAGTTTAGGTTTCTTCATCTATAAGATGAAGACAATGGTACCTGCCTCTAGGGTTATTATGACAGCATATATTGTTAAGTACTGTCTAGTTGCGACCCTCACAGGGTTTTCAATGGCTGATTGTTTTGGGATTGCCTCAGGAGTGGATTGCCACATCCTTCTCCCATTTTTGTGGTGCTGGGAATTGAACCTGGGACCTCAGAGACTACAGAGCAGCGCACTATCAACTGAGCTAAATCCCAGCCCCTGATAGCATATGTTGTTGTTGTTGTTAGGTGCCATCAAGTTGGTATCCGACTCATAGCGACCCTCATAGGGTTTTCAATGGCTGGCTGCTTCGGGATTGCCTTGGGAGTGGATTGCCAGGCCCTTCTCCCATTTTTGTGATACTGGGGATTGAACTCCACCAACTGAGCTAAATCCCAGCCCCTGATAGCATATAACAGACACTTAATGCTCTCTTCTGCTGACCCCTCTGCCCTTCCCTGTGCAGAACAGCATTGTGACATGTGTGTTTTCGACAGACTCCTGCCCCCTCTTGTCTTACCAGCCCACCCAGGCAAAGTGCACAGGTAGGCACATGTAGGGAATCCATCAGCCCATGCCAGGGGGCATATACTCTGATAGGCAGAATGAGAGGGCTCAGCATGATGCTGCCGTAGTCCAGGGATCATTTTACATGCAAAGTGATCAGTGATGCCTGGAGGAAGGAGAGCCTTGTGGCATTTGGAATATACCACAGTGGGGGCCATTGTGTAGACAAAGTGCTAAGATCATGATAAGGACCTCTAAACTCTTGGCATGACTTTTCCAGTCAGAGGTGCCTGGCAAGAATGGCTGATTGGTTCACGTTCAGTGTCACAGCTCTGTGGCTCCAGTCTGCACTGAGAAACCTGTCAAAATCTCTGTTCTGGACAGCCCAGGGCTGATATCAACCTAAATGCCTACCAAGTATCAGGAGAAGCTTCTGAACAAATTAGCAACAATAAGACGTGTGGGCAGGTAGACTGCAGTTCAGTTTCAAATCCCACAAGCAGCGTTCTTGAATATCTGCTTACAGCCACTGGAGAGAGGTGCTGTTCACCAGGGGACTGGAACTCCCCAACTACAGTCTCTGGCAATGTTCTTGGCTCTCCTCAGTCCCCATGCAACTCCCTTGGGCCGTGGGGGCCCCAACCATTATGTGGCCTGTGTTAGTCAGCTGATGTGTTGCTGTGGCAGAGAAACTGATTAAAAGGACATATAGAAAAATATTACTAACTAAAAGATAGAGAAGACTTAGATGGGAAATTTAGATGGGAAGAGTGGAAGGGGGGAAGCATAGGGGAGGGTAAGGGGTAACCTATATGAATAATGTTTATCAAAATGCATATATGGAAATGTCACAATGAAAAGCATGTCAAAATGAATCACTTTAAGATGTACATTAAAAATTTCCAATAAAAAAACCAAATTTATGGGAGAAAAGATTTATGGGAAAAAGATCACAGTTAGATGATCACAGTCCATTCTGGCAGTGGTGCAGGTGGTAGGCGGCAGGACCTGTGGCAGTGAACCTCACATCTTGGCAATCAGAAGAGAGACTGGAACTTTGGGTGTGGGGTACACTCCAGCTCCCCTGACTCCATAAGCCACTTCTGTAAAGATAGGACCTCCCTCCTCATGTTCCATTGCCTCCACAAACAGTGCCACCAGCTGGATCCCAAGTGTTCAAACCCATGATATTTGGGGGACATTTTAGATGCAAACCATTGCATGGACCTGGTCCTCCAGAAGCTGTTAGAACTCTGGAAGCTAAGCACCAGTCCCCACTTGCCCATCCTTATCAGAAGCCTGGCTGTCTGGCTCATCCTAGTCTAGTCCTGGCCAGTTCAGCATTTGCAAGTATACTGGGACATTCTCCTCCCTGTTCAGACAGTGACTGGGGCTCCAGGCTGGTGGAGATTCAGTTCATTGTTTATCTGTTGATTTTCTGTTTTGATGACATGTCTCTTGGTGAAAGTGGGGTATTGAAGTCTCTCATAATTATTGTCTGGTCCAATAAAGTTCTTTATGTCCCATAAAGTTTGTCTTATAAATCTAGGTGCCCCAGTATTTATATATTTAGTATATATTTAGTAGCGTTATTGGTTCCTGGTTGATTGTTCCTTTTAGTAATATGTAGTGTCCTTCTTTATCTCTTCTAATTAGTTTTGGACTGAAGGTTAATTTATCTGATATTAGAATTGCAATATCTGCTTTTTTTGTTTTCCCTCTGCTTGATATATTGTTTTCCAGCCCTTAATTCTCAATCTATTGTAGTCTTTGTGAGTTAGATGAGTTTCTTGAATACTACATAGTGAGGGTTTATGTTTTTTCATCCAATTAGCCAGTCTCTGTCTCTTAATTGGCGAGTTAAGACCATTTACATTAATAGTGACTATTGTTGTTGTTGTTGTTAGGTGCCATCGAGTTGGTATCTGACTCATAGCGGCCCTCATAGGGTTTTCAATGGCTGACTGTTTCGGGATTGCCTTGGGAGTGGATTGCCAGGCCCTTCTCCCATTTTTGTGGTGCTGGGAATTGAACTCTGGGCCTCAGAGACTGCAACGCAGCGCTCTACCCACTGAGCCAAATCCCAGCCCCAATTGTGACTATTAAGAAGTATCTATTGTTATGCATCCAATCATTACATGTTGCTGGTTTTTGATTCATTGTTGCTTTATTACTTTCTTGGTTTCCACTCATGTCAATTGTTCAATTCTTTGATCTTGTATGTAGAGTTGTCTTATCTAACCTGAATGCGGTAAGTGATTGAGGATCCTCTGTAAAGCTGGTTTGATGGTTGCAAATTGTTTGAATGTGTCAATATCATGGAGTATTTTATAATCCTCATCTATTTTCAAAGATAACTTTGCTGGATATTGTATTCTTGGTCGGAAGTTGTTCTTTTTCAGAACATGAATTATCTGTGTCTAGGCCTTTCCAGCTTTCAATGTTGATGTGGAGAAGTCAGCAGTTATTTTAATGGGTTTTCCTTTAAACATTAGTTGGGGTTTTTCCCTGGCTGCTTTCAAAATTGCTTCTCTGGTGTCTAACATAAGCATTCGTGCTATGATATGTTGTGGGGAAGATCTGTTTTGGTCTACTGTGGGTGGGGTCCTGAATGTTTCAGTTGTGTATGTATCCAGATCCTGGATTTTCTCTGGAAAATTTTCCTTGAGGATGTCATAAAATAGATTTCCTAATCCTCTAGTGGACCTTTCTTCTACTTCAGGGACACCCTGAATTCTTGTTTCATTTTTTCATTCTGTCTGAGCCTTCTTGGAAATCTTTTTAAAATTCTTTCATCATTGTTTCCATTTTTGACTGTACATATTTAATTTCTTGGATTGAGTCCTCAGAGTCTGAAATTCGTAGCTCAGCCTCATCCAGTCTCGATGAAGAGGATTCTTTTGCAGAGTTTAATTCATTTAGCTTGGTTTGCATGTCAAGGATTGCTGCTTGGTTTTTCCTGGTCATTTCTAGCTTTGAGGAGAGTACAGACTCCAGTTGAGATACCTTCTTTTCAAGGATTTCAAGGGTGCTGGTGGTGTCAGTTTTGATTTCTCTTAGCATACTAATAACCAAAACTCTGAATTTTGATTCCAACATCTCTAGAAATAAGGATTCTTTGGAGCTGTTTGTTAAGAGGCTTTGGTCTGTGGAGTCTTCACATCCAGCATGCCCTTTTTTGTTTCTTGTACTCTTTTGTTGCTGCTTGCCCATTGCTTGGTCTAGGAATTAGATTTTGCCTCCTCCAAGTGTGGAGAACTTCTTCCTCTGATGTTCCTTTGAGTTTGGGTGATGATGAATCTCTGTAACTTTATTCTTTTATTTATTTATTTATTTTTGCAGTACTGGAGGTCGAACCCAGGGCATGGTTTGCAAGTGCTGTACCACTGAGCTGCCTCCTCCAAGCCTTTTTTTTTTTTATGTTTTGACACAGGGTCTCGACAAGTTACACAGATTGCCTCTGGTCTTGAACTTGTGATCCTCCTGCCTCTGCCTCCCAAGCTGCTGGGATTACAGGTGTGTGCCACCATGCCTGGCTGGCACTTTATTCTTGTAGGGAATTATCCAACCCTTATCTTGCCCACTGATTGGTAACCAAGGATCTCCCTTTGATTGCCCAAGGAGTGACATCTGTTTTCACTCTTCATTTGAATGTCACTCCTAATTGGTTGCATCTAGCCCCTCGTGCCCCCACCTGATTGTCATCTTGAGGCAGTTAAGGCAGTTACCCAAGGACTGTATAAAAGCTCACTCTGCATGTGAGGCTGCTGATGGTGATGATGTGAGCTGCTGGATGCTAGCTTCCTGCTGAGGGGTTGCTTGCTGCCAGTCTGCTCTGCCATCCAATCGCAGATGGACCACTGAACAAAAGGACTCTCTCTGGATTCGACCAACAACATGGAAGCATCTCTCCTTGTGACCACTGAGACCAGGATGACTAGATGGTGCTCTCAAGGAAAGACAGACTACAAGCAAGCAGAGGAAAGCCTCTTGGACCCAGCTGCAAGAGGCCAAAGCTGAGGACAGTCTCCAGTCCCAGCGTTGGAGGCAGAAGAGCCACCACTGCCCCTGAGGCAGCAATAGAGCTGCAGCACTTAGGCTGCTAACACTGTTTGGGTTCCTCTTGGCCCTTATCAGGGCAGAGAGAGACAATAAACAGCTGCTTTTGGTCCCCTACAAGGCAAAAGCACCTGAGGCTTTTCCTTTCTCCCTTCTCGTAGCATTGCCTAGGGCCACAGGAGTCTACACCCTTCACCCGAGGGTCCTGAGTGGATTGTGTTTAGTTATCTGTGTGTGTGAGCATGCCTCCCATCTGAACATCTGGGCCAGACTGGTGAGGTGTGCACCCAACATTCTCACTCCCCAACCCCATATTTTGCAGCTTTAGAACCCTAGACAAGGATCTGCTGCAGGCTCTGTATTCAGTACTGCCCCTTTCAGATTCCCCCTGTCCCCTGAGCTCCCAGTCCCTGATTGGTCTACTGCTTCCACTGTGAGTCCTCAATTATCTAGTCTGTGGGCTTCTTACTCTGGATCACTGGCCCTGCTCGACTCGGGATGAGCCTAGTTTTTAATCAGTTCTCCTAGGTTCAGGGAACCAGCTTGTGACACTCTTTTCTGTGCCCTGGGCTCTCCATTCCTCATTTTCCCACTCTCCGATTCACTATTCCAATGGGGCTGGGGGTAGGGAGGCAACAGGCTCTGTTTTTCTACTGGGGGATGAGGAGGGAGAGTATATGGAGAAAGCAGAGGGAAAAAGGAGAGGAAAAACAAAGACTAATAGAAATTAAAATATAAAATAATAAACAAAAACAAAAACAAATATATAAAAAAATAACACCTGTATACCCTTATAAGAGGTATCAGAACAGTAAAGTGAATAAGGCAGTAGAGTATGCCAGAGAGCTCAGGCTAGAGTGGTTTTCCTACTATCCACAGAGGTCATCAACCTTCTGAGAGGGCCCCATCTCACTTCCTTCAGGCAGCCGTCTTTTCCCAGTGTTTTGTAGTCTTTCCTTCCTGTCTGCTGCTGTTAGGAAAAGCTGTGCAGGGTCATCAAACTTCAACCCTACTGGCACCTCCATCTATAGATCTGTCTTCATTTTTCTCTTGTGAAAATGTCCCTGAGCAATGAGGATTGCTTTAGTTTGGGATTTCTCAGTTATACTGCAGGGAAAGGGATTTTCCTTACCCACTCTCTTGTTGAAAGCAGGCAGGTTTAGGGGGAAGGGTTTCTGCACAGCTTCCCCTCACTGGGTGGAGATGGCAGAAAGTTGTATGGTTGCAGTAACCAGGTTACTGGGTGCTCTCAGAGAACTGCCCCGAGGGATGCTCTGCCCGTGTTGTACTGGAAGAGAGGCAGTGGGACCTGTGCTGACCTTCTGAGAATTTTGCTTCCCCTATGGAGCTCAGGCATTGAGATCCCAGTTCAGAGAGCATAGCCCTAATCCCTATAGTTGGAGTAGATGGCTGCAAGAGTCAGATCTCAATGTTGGGCTCCCTGCCCATTCGCATGTTCTGAATCCCGTTGTACTCTCACCAGTCCTGTGTGGCAGTGGGCAGGATGATATTGGTCCACCCCAGGGGAATCTGAGGCCTGTCTGCCCATGTGTCAGTCATGGGTGAAACTGCCTTGGCACAAAGTGCACTGCTGTGTTCCCTGTAGGACCATGGTCGCGCTCTGCCTACACGCGGGACCCAGTCCCTTCTGCAGTCCCTAGCCGATCCTGCGCTGCAGTGAGACAACAGTGGACCACTCCTGGTGAATCTGGGGTCTGAGTACCTGTGTGTCTGTGTGTCCGTGTGGAAGTTGTGCCATGCAACTGCCCTGCCACAATAGGAGGGGGGCAGCCATACTGCAGCTACTTTCCGGGCTCGCTGTCCTGGCATGTGGTCACTTGCTGCTCCCAGGCCGGTGGGTGGGATGATACTATTCTCCCCCCCCCCCAAGTGGATCTGAGACCTGCAGTCCTGCGTGAGGCTTTTGCACCACCGCAATCTCGCAACCTGCATGGGCAGCGCTATGTAGGGATGGCCTCTGAGCCTGGTGCCTCAGGCATACTCACCAGTTATTCTCTGTGGGAAGTGCTGCCTGTGCTCCATCAGCAGGATGTTGGCAGGTTGTCAGGGTTGTACTCTGTGGAGGATCTGAGCTCCAGTGGATGTCTGCGTGGAGTCTTCCCTGGGCTGGATTCTCTTGGTGGTCTGCAATCTGGGTAATGGCGAATCAACTGCTGTGGTTTGTCTAGTTCTTCTCTACTTTGGGTTGTGGTATCATTGTCCCCCTGGTTCTTTCCACTGTTTGTGCAGTTCACATGTGGAAGGAATTGTTGGTGAGTTTCCTAAGGGCGTGACTCTGCCAACCTATTATTTTTCTCTTCCTTCCAGATTGAATCTCCATGTTTCTGCTAGCACACTCACTCTGATCTACTACGCTGATACCTCCCTATTTAAACTTTCTCTGAAGTTGGTGCTACTTACCTAACCTGTAGGCCCTTTCTATTTTAATATTTATATATTACCCTACCTCTTATCTAACTTATTACTCTGTCTGATTAGTCAGTGTGTGTTCTAAACTATTGTTTAAGCTCTCCTTTTACTCCAAGTCAGAAGGTGTATTATCTGCCTGCCATCTTTCCCTTTCTCCCTCCAAAACCAGTTCATTTGATCTATAGAAATTTCCCACATTCCAGTCCATGTTGATTAAATCCTCAAGAGTAATTGTTGTTAGGTGCAGTCGGTATCTGACTCATAGTGACCCTACATACAATAGGCAAAACACTATTATCACTGTTTCTCTGCTATTCATGGGGTTTTCAATGGCTGACTATTTTTTGGGAGTGGGTTGCCGGGTTCTTCTCCTAAGCCTACAGCACCTGGTGTTCCCAGGCAGTCTCCCATTCAAGTACTAACCAGGCCCAACCCTGCTTAGCTTCCGAGATCTGACAGGATTGGATGACACAGTGGTATGGCTGCAGGCTCAAGGGTAATATGTGAGGCATATTCTGTATTTCTTGTAACATGGGAATTAGATCTAGCAGCTTGATCACATTCTGGTTTACTTTTTAATTTTTTTTAACCATTGAAGATGTCACATCATAGTCAGCTCTGCCTTTTTATTGCCTCATATTGGAAGGTGTGCACTGTCTTCTTGTCTCACTTGAAAGATACTGATTGATTAATGCTGCCCACCTTAAAGCTGCCCTTCTGCCTGTAAGTCCTCCAGAGCTTTGCAGGGCCTCTGCTCCATTCTTGTGCCTCCTTCAGTATCCACATCCTCATACCACCTCCCACAACCCACAGACCATGTTGTAATAGCTGCCCTACATTGTATGTGTTCAAATGAGGCTTCAGCAGTTAATCTCACAGCTTAACCAAAGAGAGTGAGATAGTGTGCAAAGCCAAAGAAACTTGTCTCTCCTATTGCCACCTCTCAGCTCAATGCTGTGACTCTTCATCTCAGAATCTCCATGTTGGGTTGGGCATGGTGATGCATGCCTATAATCCCCACATTCAATAGGCTGAGGCAGGAGGATCCCTTGCAAGATTGAGGTCAGCCTGGGCTGCAGAGAAAGACCCTGTCTCCAAAAACAAAAACAAAAACAAAACAAACACAGAATTTCTATGTTGGAAACTACCTTGAGAATCAAGCAGTTAGAACTGTATCAGAACATGGATGTTTCTATGATATCCTGTAAGTGATTGTCTAAGACTGGCTTGATCACAACCCAGTGATGCCCTGTCCTGGAGAACACACTCCTGCATGAAGCAGACAACAGTTGAATGGCTTGTCATTATAAAGGTGTTTTCTTCATTGATGCAAACTCTGCTTTCTTAGACATTTTTACCCAGGGAGTCATATGCCTGACCTTTGAAGTTGACCCAGAGAGGCAGAACTGATGATGGCAATTTGTGGTCAGGCATATTCACTGTTTAGTTTAACATTTCTTTATAGCTTCAAAATGTGTATTTCGAAAACATAATAAAATGTACCCTCTTAACCAGTTTTAGGTGTACATTTCAGTAAGTAGCATTAACTATATCCACATTGATGTATAATAGATCTCTAGCTGGGCACTGTGGCATGTGGCTGGAGTCACAGCTACTCAGAAGGGAGACTGAGGCAGGAGGATTTACTTGCGCCCACCAGTTCAATAGTGAGAACTCCTCCCATCTCAAAAATGACAACAAAACAAGTAAACAAAATAACCAAAACTGATCTCTAGAAGTTTTTCATCTTGCAAAAACAAAACTCTAGCTGTCAAATAACTCCCCTTTCCTCCCCCAGCTCTGACAACAACCACTCTACTTTGTTTCCACAATTCCAACTACTCTAAATATAATGTATATGTGAAATCATAGAGCCCGTTGTTTTATGTTGATCCTCTTGCCTCAGCCTCCTGAGGGCTGGGATTATAGGCATGTGTCATCACTGTGTCCAGCCTTTTATTTTAGTTTTCAGTCCTGGGGACTTATATTTCCCATAAGATAGCCTCATTTTTCATTCTCACTAGCAGTGCACAAGGCTTCCAATTTCTTCACATCCTCACCAACACCTCTTATTTTGTGTGTTTTAAGTTTTTGGCTTTTGATAGTAGCCATCCAAAATGGGTGGTGGTGTTAGGTGCTGTCTAGTTGTGTGGGACTCATAGCAACACTTACAGGGTTTTCCATGGCTGATTGTTTTAGGATTCCCTTGGGAGTGGATTGCCACATATTTCTCCCATTTTTGTGGTGCTACGAATTGAACCCAGAACCTCTGAGACAGCAGAGTGGTGCTCTACCAACTGAGCTAAACCCTAGCCCTTCACAGAGTTGCATCAGAGTCATAGAGACCCTCATAGGGTTTGCAATGGCTGATTGTCTCAGAAGTGGACTGCCACATCCTTCTCCCATTTTTGCAGTACTGGTGATCGAATCCAAGTCCTCAGAAAGTGCAGAGCAGCACTCTACCAACTGAGCTAAATCCTGACCCAAAATGGGTATAAAGTAATAACTCATTGTGTTTTGATTTTTATTTCTCTAATATTAATGACATTGAGCATCTTTTCATATGCAAATGTGTTCTTTGGAGAAATGTCTATTCAGATCCTTTGCCTTTTTTTTTTTTTTTTGTGGTACTGGGGGATTGAACCCAGGGCCTCATGCCTGCATGCTGTGCAAGTGTTGGACCACTGAGTTGCACCCTCAGCCCATTTTTTTTTTTTTTTTTTTTTTACTTTTTGAGATAGGGTCTCACTAAGTTATGCAGACTGCCTCTGGTCTTGAACTTGCGATACTCCTGCCTCTGCCTCCTGAGCCACTGGGATTTCAGGTGTGTGCTACTGTGCCCGGCTATCCTTTGCCTTTTTAAAACTAAGTTATTTATTTATTTTTGTCTTTGTTTGGTTTTGTACACTTTTTAAATTAATGTATATTAATTCCACAAAATTCTTTTTATTTATTTATTTATATTTTTTATTGGAAATTTTTAATGTACACCTTAATGTGATTCATTCTGACATGCTTTTCATTGTGACATTTTCATATATGCATTTTGATGTACATTATTCATATAGGTGCCCCCTTACCTTCGTGTATCCTTCCCCCCCTCCCCATCTAAGTCTTCTCTATCATTTACTTGGTAATATTTTTCTATATGTCATTGGGTTCCAGTTCTGTTTAAGGTAGAAACTTTTCATGTAGTGAACTTTGTTTTATCTTGTCAGAACAATTGCAAGCATTTTCTAGACCATTTATATTGACATCATTCTTAGCTTCTTTTTTTTTATTTTATTTTGATCCGCCCTTTGTATAGGATTTTTCCTTCTTATAATTTTGATTCATCTCCCACATATGAGTGAGAACATGTGGTGTTTCTCTTTCTGAGTTTGTGTTCGTTCACTTAAAATAATTTTCTCTAATTCCATCCATTTTGCTGCGAATGACCTTATTTCATTTTTTTTGATTGCTGAGTAGTATTCCATTGTATATATGTACCATAGGTTTTTTTATCCATTCTTCTGTTGAAGGGTACTTTGGTTGATTCCATATCCTTGCTATTGTGAAAAGTGCAGCATTGAACATGGAGATGCAGGTGTCTCGGTGGTATGATGACCCATCTTCCTTTGGGTAAATTCCCAGTAGTGTTATAGCTGGGTCATACGGTAGATCTATTTTCAGTTTTTAAAGATATCTTCATATTGATTTTCACAGTGGTTGGACCAATTTACAGCTCCATCAACAATGTAAGAGTGTGACTTTTCCCCCCCGCAACCTCGCCAGCATTTGTTGTTATTTGTTTTATTAATCTTTGCCATTCTTACTGGTGTAAGGTGAAATCTCAGAGTTGTTTTAATTTGCATTTCCCTAATGGCTAGGGATACTGAGCATTTTTCCATGTGTTTCATGGCTTTATGGACCTCTTCATTTGAGAACTGTCTACTCAGTTCCTTTGTCCATTTGTGTATTGGGTGATTTGTTTTTTGGGGAATTTTTTTCTTGAGTTCTTTATAAATTCTAGTAATTAGACCTTTATCTGATATATAAAATGTGAAGATATTTTTCCCATTCAGTGGGGTTTCCTTGACTGTTAATTGCTTCTTTTGCTGTGCAGAAGCTTTTTAATTTCATGTAATCCCATTTATCTATACTTGTTGCAATTTCTTGAGCAATTGGAGTCCTATTAATGAAATACTTTCCTATGCCTATATGATGGAGTGTATTGCCTATCTTGCCTTCTATAAGTTTTAAAGTTTCTGGTTTTATGTTGAGATCTTTTATCCATTTTGAGTTAACTCTCATGTATATTGAGAGATGCAGGTCAGCTTTAAATTTTCTGCATGTGGATGACCATGTTTCCCAGCACCATTTGTTGAAAAGGCTGTCCTTTTTCCAGTTTACTTGCTTTGCTCCTTTGTTGAAAATCAGGTGTCTATAGGTGTGTTGAGGTATTTCTGGGTCTTCTATTCTGTTCCAGATGTCTTTGGGCCTATTTTTGTGCCAGTACCAAGCTGTTTTTGCAACCACTGCCCTGTAGTATAGCTTGAAGTCAGGGATTGTGATTCTACCTGCATTAGATTTGCAGCTTAAAAGTGTTCTGGCTATACGTGGTCTTTTGTGGTTCCATATGAATTTTTGGATCAGTTTTTCTATTTCTGTAAAGTCAGTCAGTGGAATTTTAATGGGCATTGCATTAAATCTATAGATTGCTTTTGGTAGAATAGCCATTTTTACTGTATTAATTCTCCCTATCCAGGAGCAGGGGAGGTCTTTCCATTTTTCAGTGTCCTCTGCTATTTCTTTCTTTAATGTTTTGAAATTTTCCTTGTAGAGATCTGAAAAGTCTTTGGTTAGATTGATTCCAAGGTATTTAATTTTCTGGTGGGCTATCCCACCAGATGGTATTTTTCCTGAAATTTCCTTTTCTTCTTGTTTGGAATTGGTGTAAAGAAAAGCTATGGATTTTTGTGTGTTAATTTTGTAGCCTGCGACTTTGCTGAAGGAGTTAATTAGTTCTAGCAGTTTTCTGGTTGAGGTTTTGGGGTCTTTCAGATATAGGATCATATCATCTACAAATAAGGATAATTTGACTTCTTCATTGCCAATCTGTATCCCTTTGATTTCTTTCTCTTGTCTTATTGCCCTGGCCAGGACTTCAATTACTATGTTAAATAGAATAGGAGAGAGAGGACATACTTGTCTTGTTCCAAATCTAAGAGGAAATGGTTTCAGTTTTTCTCCATTTAATATAATGTTGGCTGTAGGTTTGTCATAAATGGCTTTTTATGATATTAAGGTATTTGCCTGTTATACCTATCTTCTCCAGTGTTTTTATCATGAAAAGGTGTTGCACTTTATTGAATGCCTTTTCAGCATCAATTGAGATAATCATGTGGTTTTTGTTTGCCAGTTTCTTGATATGCTGGACTACATTAATTGATTTCCTTATGTTAAACCAGCCTTGCATGTGCGGTATAAGTCCCACTTGGTCATGGTGGATAATCTTTTTATATGCTGCTGGATTGTGTTTGCCAGAATTTTATTAAATATTTTTGCATCTAGACTCATAAGGGAGATGGGTCTATAATTCTCAATCTTAAATGAATCTTTTCCTGGTTTAGGTATCAGGGTGATGGTAGCTTCATAGAATGAATTTGGGAGTGTTCCCTCCTTTTCTATTTTTTGGAATAATTTGAGGAAGACAGGTATTATATCTTCTTTAAAAATTTGGTAAAATTCTGCTGTGAATCCATCAGGACCTGGGCTCTTCTTTGTTGGGAGACTTTAAATTACCTTTTCTATTTCTGTATAAGTAATGGGCTTGTTTAAGTCAGTTATGTCATCTGGGGTTAGTTTTGGTAGGTCATACGTGTTAATAAATTTGTCCATTTCTCCTGCATTTTCATATTTTTGGGAATACAGTCTCTCATAGTAATCCCTGACAGTTTTCTGTGTTTCATTGAGTTGGTGATTATGGACCCGTTGTCTTTCATAATATGTACTATGTTGGATTTTTCCTTTTTCTTTTTTATGAGGTTAGCCAGAGGGGTGTCTATTTTACTAACCTTTTCAAAGAACCAGCTCTTAGTCTTATTAACTTGTTGAATTATCTCTTTGGATTCTAGTTGAGATATTTCTCCCTTTATTTTTGTAATTTCCTTTTGGGTGTTCCTTTTAGGCATGATTTTTTGTTGGTTTTCTAGTGTCTTAAGATGCATCATTAGGTCATTTATTTGGCTCTTCTTTATTTTATTGATGAAGGCACTTAATGCTATAAACTTCCCTCTTAAAACTGCCTTTGCTGTATCCCATATGTTTTGGTATGATGTCCTTTCATCATCATTTGATTGTAGGAATTTTTTAAATTCCAATTTGATTTCATCAATGATCCATTGGTCATTCAGCAGTGTATTATTTAGTCTCCAGGAGTTTGTAAAGTTTCTGGAATTATTCATGCTCTTGAGCTCCAATTTTTTCCCATTATGATATGATAAGGAACAGGATAATTTGTATATTCTTGAACTTGTTGAGGGAGTTCTTATGGACTAGCATATGATCTATCTTAGAAAACATTCCATGTTGAGCTGAAAAGAATGTGTATTCCTCATCATGTGGATGAAATATTCTGTATATATCTGTGAGATCTAACTGGTTTAGGGTGGAGATTAGATTTGACATTTCTCTGTTGATTTTTCATTTTGGTGAATTTTCTCTTGATAAAAGTGGGGTATTGAAATCTCCCATTATTATTGATTCTGATCCAATAAAATTCTTTATATTCCATAAGGTTTGTCTTATAAAAGTAGGTGCCTATATGTTTGGGGCATAAATATTAAGGAGTGTTATTGATTCTTGATTGATTGTTCCTTATTAAAGTGTAATGTCCTCGTTTGTCTCTTCTAATTAGTTTTGGAATGAAATTTAATCTATCTGAAATTAGAATTGTAACACCTACTTTCTTTTGTTTCCCCCCCTGCTCGGTATACATTTTTCCAGCCCTTAACTCTCAGTTTATTCCAATCTTTGTGAGTTAGATGAGTATCTTGACTACCGCATATCGATGGTTTGTGTTTTTTCATCCAATTAGCCAGTCTCTGTCTCTTAATTGGCGAGTTAATACCATTTATATTAATAGTGATTATTGAGTAGCATTTATTTTTATATACCCAATCATTACCTGTTACTGATTTATGAATCATGTTTGCTTTGGTCCTTTCTTGGGTTGCACTCATTTCAGCTAACCAGTTCTTTGTTTTCCTTTATAGGGTTGTCTTAAATCTCATAGATGTGGTAGTTGATTTACAATCCTCTCCAGTGCAGGTTTGGTGGTTGCATATCGTTTAAAAGCTTCAGTGTCATTAAATGTCTTATACTCCTCATCTATTTTCAAAGATAATTTTGCTGGGTATATTAATCTAGGCTGGAGATTGTTTTGTTTTTTGTTTTTAGGATGTGAATCACCTGTGTCCATTCCTTTCTAGCTTTCAATGTTGATATGGAGAAGTCTGCAATAATTTTAATAGGTTTTGCTTTATAAGTAATAAGGGTTTTCTGTCTTGCTGCTGGCAGGATAGCTTCCCTGGTCTCTAATGACAGCATGTGAGTGATGACGTGTCTTGTGGATGATCTTCTTAAGTCAGCCTTCAAAGGAGTCCTGGATGTCTCAGTGGTGTATATATCCGTTTCCTGTGCTATCTTTGGGAAGTTTTCCTTGAGGATATCCTTTACTGGATTTTGAAGGCCTCCAGTGGGTCTTTCTTCCCCTTCAGGGATGCCCTGAATTCCTAAGTTTTGTATTTTCATTCTATCTGAGTTCTCTTGAAAGACTTTTTAAAATACCTTTATCATTGATTCCATTTCTGACTGTTTGTATTTAAGTCCATTTATGGCATCTTCAGAATGGAAATCCTCAGCTCAGATTCATCCAGTCTCGATGAAAAGGATTCTTTAGCCAAGTTCAATTCAGTTAAAATGGATTGAGTGTCAAGGAGAGTTGCTTTGTTTTTCCTTATCATTTCTAACTGGGATGATAGAACAGACTCCAAGTGAGATACCTTCTTCTCAAGGATTGCCAGGGTGCTTGTTGTTGTTGTTGTTGTTGTGTGCTGTCGAGTCGTGTCTGACTCATAGCGACCCTCATAGGGTTTTCAATGGCAGATTGTTTCGGGATTGCCTTGGGAGTGGGTTGCCACATCCTTCTTCCATTTTGCGGTGCTGGGAATCGAACTTGGGATCTCAGAGACTGCAGAGCAGTGCTCTACCAACTGAGCTAAATCCCAGCCCCTAGGGTCCTTGTAGTATTCATTTTAATTTCTCTTAGCATGTTTATAACCATGACTCTGAATTCCAAATCAGAGATCTCTAAGAATTGAGAGTCCTTAGAGTTATTTGTTGGGGGGCTTTGCTCTGTGGGGCCTTCAGATCCATCCTGTCCCTTTGTGTTTTTTGTAGGTTTACTTTGTTTGCCCACAATATGGTCTGGGAAGTAGAATTCATCTCTCCTGAGTGTGCAGAACTTCTCCCTCTGTTATTCCTTTGATATTGTGTGGTGCTGAATCTCTGGTGCTTATTTGAGCTTGTAAGCTGGGTATATTCTTGGCTTTTTGGTCTGTGTGGTTTTTTTCTTTAGTTCACCAGCCCAACTCCAAAGGGGCTAGGGCCTAGAGAGGTGGTGGATTTTGTTTCTCTTCTGTGGGGTGAGAAAGGGGGGGGGTCTGGTGACAGAAGAGGGGGAAAGAGGAGGTGGAGGACAGATCCTAATAGAAATAACTGTCAAAATTAAAATTAAGGTTAAGACTTAAGGGTAAAATAATTAAAATAAAGACACATATATAGCTTAAGAAAAAGAGAAGGAGAATAGAAAAGGGAAGAGAGTAAAAGAAGAAAGGAAGAAAAATAGAAAGGAAAAAGAGAAAAAACCCTCAAACATACATGCTCCCACACACATATAAAAACACTTGTATTCCGTTGCGGTGGTGCATGCCTGCAATCCCAGCGGCTTGGGGGGTGGAGGCAGGAGGATCTCAAGCCCAAAATCAGAGGCAGTTTGCGCAACCCAGCAAGACCCTGTCTCAAAAAGTAACATATATGGGCTGGGAGCACCGCATGGTGGTCCAGCACCTACAGAGCAAGCAGGCGCAAGACCCTGGGTTCAAACCCCTGTACACACACACACACACACACACACACACACACACACACACAAAGCCCTTGTATGTTCTTGCAGGTGGAATCAGCACTGTGGACACCCAGTTCCACCGGGTGAAGTTGATACTGCAGGAAGCAATTATCCCTACAGAACTCGGGGTGGCGCTGTTTTCACACAATCTGCAGGAGCAGTCTGTCTTAGTCTATAGAGGTTTTGCTGATTACATAGAACATGGCGAACTGCCCCACAATGTCCTGGGTTTGAGTGGGACACCGAGTGTCCAAAGAGATGGTTCCACGAAGTATTCTGTGTCTATTGTATTGTTTGAGAGGCAGTGGAACCTGTGGGGTCCTCCCTGGAGTTCTCCCTGTCCCAAGTAGTTCGGGCACCAATTCCCCAAATCAGAGATTTCCAGCCCAAAGCCTGTAGCATGGAGTGAATATGGCTGCTATCATTTATTTTTTTATTGCAGGACTTTCCGCCCACTTGGGAGACTACTTGGGAGGACTATATCCTCTTGTGGGTGGGATGATATCCACCCCCACCCGGAGGGAATCTGTAGCAGGTCTGTCCTTGCATGGCGATAGTGCTCGAAACTGCTCTTATTGTGTCTAATTGTGCCGCTAGGCTCTGCTGAAAAGGAGCACTCTGTCTGCGTGGGGCTCAGCCACCTCCACAGACCTCACCTTTCTCCACAGTGCAGTGGGATGACTTAGGATCACCTCTGGTGTGTCTGGGATCCGGGTGTATGTGTGCCTGTATGTCTGTGGAGATTACGTCTGCACCACTGTCCTGCCACGACAGGAGGGAGGGAGCCGCGTTTCAGCTCTGGAAGCATACTGCTGGCACTGGTTTCCCAGATCCCTCTGTGATCATGCCCCATACCCTTGCGTATCTACTCTCATGGATCTGATCTCTATTTTCCTGCATGAGGGACCTACAACAGCCTAGCATCTCAGGCTGTGGGACGTGTGCCGCTACGGATGGCAATTCCATGTGCCACCTCAAACTGACTTACCCAAAACTTGTAGTTTGTGTACCTCGGGCAGGGTGACAGTGTGATGTCAAGGTTGCACTCCATGTTGGGTCCGGCTCCCATGGGTGTGTGTGCAAAGTCCCCTCCGAGTCTCCGGGATTCTATCTGCCGTCTGTGTGATGGTGAAATGGCAGAATGGTGGTCCTGCTACTGACCTCTGTGTAGCTCCTCCGAAGCCAAATCCTCAATTTCACTGTTCATCCAGTTTCATCCTCTATCTCCCAATCTAAACTATCACTGTTTCTATCTATTCAATGTGAGTTCCAAACCCCTAATTGAGGCTTTCCTTTACTCCAGGACAGAAGGCATGTGTTATCTGTCCATCATCTTGCCCCCTCTCTACTAAAACATTCCAATTCTTTTTATTTTTAGACAAGGTCTCACTAAGTGAAGCAGGCTGCCTCTGGCCTCAAACTTGCAGACCTCTTCACTCAGCCTCCCAAGTTGCTGTGATTACAGGCATGAGGCACCATACCTCCTGGTGGAGTAAATTTTTGTATATGATGTAAGGTAAGTGTTCAGTTTCATTCTTGGGTATGTAGATACCTAGAAGTCCCATACCAACATCATTTGTTGAAAATACTACCCTTCTGCACATGTAATCTTGGCAACCTTGTGGAAGGCCATTAAGCACACACATGAGGGTTTTTTTTTTTTTTTTTGTTGGTACTGGGAGTTGAATCTAGGGCCTTGTGCTTGCATGCTGTGCAAGTGCTGAACCACTGAGCTGGACCCCCAGCCCATTTTTTTACTTTTTTGAGACAGGGTTTCACTAAATTATGCAGACGGCCTCTGGTTTCAAATTTACGATCCTCCTGCCTCCGCCTCCCTAGTAACTGGGATTACAGGAGTGCACCAAGCCTGGCTGAGGGTTTATTTCTAAACTCTATCTTGATCTTTTGATGGATGTGTCTGTCTTTATGCCAATAATCACATTGTTTCGATTATTGCAGCTTTGTAATATGTTTTGAATTCAGGAAGTGCAAAGCCTCCAACTTTGTTTTACTTTAAGATTATTTTAGCAGTTTGGTAATCCATTAAGATTCCAGAATAATTTTGGAATTTTTTTCTATTTCTGCAAAAATTATCATTGAGATTTTGACAGATATTGCATTAAGTCTGTAGATAGTTTTAGGTAGTATGGACATTTTAATAATATGTCTTTCAACCCATGATATCTTTCTATTTATTTTTCTTTTCTTTAGTTTCTTTCAGCAATATTTTATAGTTTTCAGTATATAGCTTTCACCCTTTTGGTTAAGTTTACTCTTCCTGGTGCTGTTGTAGATGGGATTGTTTTCTTAACTTTCTTCCTGGATTGTTCATTGTTAGTGTATAGAAACACAACAGATTTTTATGTTAATTTTGTGTTCTGTAACTTTGCTGGATTTATTTATTGGTTCCAGCAGTGTCATTTTATGGAATCTCTAGGGGTACATATAGTGGCCTGGGATTTAGCTCAGTTGGTAGAGCGCTGCACTGCAGTCTCTGGGGTCCCAACTTCAATTCCCAATACCGCGAAAATGGGAGAAGGGCCTGGCAATCCACTCCCAAGGCAATCCCGAAACAGTCAGCCATTGAAAACCCTATGAGGGTCGCTATGAGTTGGATACCAACTCAACGGCACCTAACAACAACAACAACAAGGGGTACATCTAAGATCATGCCATCTGAAAACAAAGATAATTTTACTTCTTCTTTCCAAATTGTATGCCTTCGATTTCTTTTCCTTGCCACTTTCTCTGCTAGGATCTGCTAGTATGAGTATTGTGTTGAAAGCACGTGACAAGAGTGGACCAATTTGCTTTGTAGTTGATCTTATAGAGAAAGCTGTCAGTTTTTCACTGTTGCTTATGGTGTTAACTTGTGCATTATATAATTTTACTTTTAAAATATAGGTCTTGTGACTTAATTTGAAATATTAAATCTGGCAGACATTGTTGTTGTTAAGTGCCGTCGAGTCGAGTCTGACTCATAGTGACCCTATGTACAGCAGATTGAAACACTTGCCGATTCTGTGCCAGGCAAATGATCTTATTTATGTTTAAGCCCATTGTTGCAGTCACTGTGTCAATCCATCTGGTGGAGGGTTTTCCTCTTTTGCGTTGACCTGCCACTCTTCCAAACATGATGTCCTTCTCCAGGGATTGTTCTCTCCTGACTACATGTCCGAAATATGTAAGACGCAGTCTGGCCATTTTTGCTTCCAAGGAGCACTCTGGTTGTACTTCTTCTAGGACAGATTTGTTGGTTCTTTTGGCA